>KB667176.1:1337877-1418850 GCA_000349065.1 Anopheles quadriannulatus
GGCACAGTGATTTTGATCAATTTTGGAAAAAATATTTTTTCTTGAAGCAAACTTCTCATTTTTGTCATGCTATGGTACTGCGCATTCTTAAGCATATCACGAACAATGTTTCAAAAAATAAAGCAGTACAATAACTGCATTTTTCATGGAATACATGGAAAAAATGTAAAATTGTAAGTAGTGGCCACTTTATATTGCCGGCCACTGTATGTTGCATTTGTAGTTTGAATGTGTTTTGTTGTAGTTTTACTAAAATTGTTTTTTTTTTTACTTTTGTTTACGACTCCTCAACTTTGTTCAATGTTATTGTTGTTTTTTCTCTAGTTTTTGTTTTTCATTTGTGATTTCTCAAATGTATGACCATCCTTTGTTTAAATCAAGAATTCAAGTTTGAATATTATTTCTTTGGCTTGTTTTCCTATCATTTCTTTTGATTATCGTTAAAAATGAATATTTATTTTATATATCTATTCTAAAATCTTTGTTGGTCCACAATAACTCAATAAAATATGAAATATGCAACATGCTAACGAACTCAAAACCGTCCTAAATCATAAATTGTTTGAAACTCATTTTGAATTCTACTTTACCGCGTTTTGTGTCCTAAAAGAGCCACTTTTATTTATTAAAACCAATCTATTAATACCTCCGCCCATCAAACGCGCCAATTAAGCCATACATATTTAAATAAACTTCCAACACGCATCACACATTCCTTTCCAACTCGGCTCAATCAACCTCGGGATCGTTTGCCACCTGATTGACTGCGAAAAAGGGCCCAATTTCCCGTATCTACCTTCACCAACAGCCGTTGTCTGTACCGTTCCATCGATCGATCGTTTCAAACACGATGAAGCGATAGAACGGCAAATTGCAGTGCTTCCCCAACTATGGGCGGTTTGCAAAGCGTATGCACAAATACCCCATCAGACCCTTTGCCAAAGAACTGCAAACTGCATGTGCCTCATGCATATTCAAGAACCGCCCATTTAGCGTAGGCTCGTTGAAGTTGGATTCTTTTTCTTTGGCCCATTTGGTTCCGGAACCGCGTATGGCGCTCAGGTTGAGTGTGAGTGGAGACCCCACCGTAATGTTTCGGTGGCGCCCAATTATACACCCACCGTGCGCAGGAAGCGATTTTTTGCTTTGTGGGGTGTGTGCGGAGCTTTGTGCTGCATACACGATTACATGAGCAGATATTACACACCTATTGGCGTGCGTTATTAGTGGGTGCACTTTTTTTTTAGTGGAGCGTCTTCGATGGTGCGTTCTGTTCGCGCTAGTGCAGCGGTGCATCATGCCAACACAGCGCAACCGGTCGCATTGCGGCGAACACATTTCCTTCCTCGTGTTTCGCGCTAAAGGTTAGCCTTTCTCTCGAGCCTGTTTTTGTTTTGCCACCCCGTTGCAACCGTTTGTTGTTGATTTTGTGGGGCTGTGTTAAGAGTGTTTTGGTTTTCACTTTCCTACACTGTCACATAAGCTTTGCAAAAGGTTAGCAGACAGCCCGGCGCAGCTACCATCGGGAATGATCTGCGATAAGCCGTCTCCATTTGAATAGTCGCAACCATCAAGCGATCAGCACGGCCAACAGCAGGTACACACGGCGTGAGAGCTAGCGGGTGTTTGATAGTGATCGGGGAGCGGTACACCAGCAACAGCAAAACCGGAATCGTCATTTAGATGTAAAGGTGGAAATGATGAAAAACAAAACGATTCAATCCCGGAAAAATAAGCCCAAGCCAGGAAGTGGAGGAAACGCACTCGGCAGCATGCGCACCCGCTGCGACAGTCAAGTGCAAGTGCATGCTGCACCGGAGCAAACATTGGCAAACATTTATTGTCGCAATACTCGAATCAACTCCGGCGTTGGTAGCCGTTTGACAGTGAAAGTTGCCGGTGTGTCTGTGTGTGCGAAACGATTTATGCGAAACGTGCTCCGAAAATATGGGCAAAAAACGGCGTGCGCAACCTGAACCTGAACCAACGGGTGCGCACAACAGCACCCTGTTTGGGGGTGAGGATAGAACCGGATTTTTTGACGCCGTTGATAGCAAAGCAGAGAAGGAGGAGCAGCAGGACAGAGTGCCGGATGTGCTGAGGATATGTGCGCTCCTTTCACCAGTATGTCATCGGTTTTAATGTCAGATTAGCGACCCCTCGGGGCGGGTATGCTAAAAGCAGAAGGGCAAATACGCGAGCTTTCGCGGTTCACCAGCATCGGGAAATCTTACGATACGATTGATTTAAATGCGTGCGAGAGGGTAACCATTGGCACCTCTTTTCGCCTGTTTTAATGTTTCTGTTTTTCCCCCCTTCCTTCATGACGATTACCGCATCGATCGCGATCTTGATTGAGTGCATCGCTTCGGAAGAGTGTATGCGTGTGTATCTGAAGAGATGATCCGGTTTCTTTCAGTGCGAGTGGGAAAAAACGATGCAACCCGCTTCATAACCGGTGTGGCCGGGTTGCGCTTCACTTCCGAATGAACGAAATGCTTCCTATTTGTTTGATTCAGGTGCGTTGTTAACGGTGCTGTGATCGATAGCGCCTTTAGTGTAGTTGTGAAGCGAGCGGCCCCGTATCATGCTCGTCTGCTGATCGATTCTCGGTGGAAGTAAGCTTTTCGGATGTACAGGAACAAACTTTTCCTGAATTATAATTGACATTTAATTCGGTAGCAGAGATAATTGTTGTAAATTCAAATATTGAATGCTTTACTAATTTAAAGAAGTATTAATGTGGCTTTTCATTGTTCATAAAGGTAACGTCCGATTTTGCGTGTCATTTTTGTCTTTCATTTTTCAAGCTTAAATGGAATGTAGGCCGTTCTGGTGGTAGCTTTAATTTCTACACCACACAACGACCACCTGATGAAACTTTAATGCACCTTTTCCCCCATTCAACCATGCAAAATTTTCTGGTGAACGTAATTTCGGCCCAATTGCTCCCTTTTTTGGCATCTGCCCAGTTTAAAATGCTAGCTTCCCCGCGTTTCTTTCTGCCCAACCTTTCAATTTGAAGGCTCGACTAGTGGACTAGTTCGTTTTTAAAAACCTGTATCGTTTTCGGCTGCCAACAAAAAATCTCTGAAATCTTTCGTCTACAAAACCAATCCTTTCTCTTTGCCAGCCAGTGCCAGAAGGGATGGTGCCTGCTCGCTGACCATTGGATGATTGGGTGTGTGGTTCAGGTTCGATCACAGGTTTGCAACTGCCTGATTTAAGGGGTTGTCTTGTCATGATGATGGTGATGGGTGATGATTGCACCCATTTTCGCAGATCATTTGACCGTGATGTATTGGAATTCGCTCGCTTCGTTCGTTCGTTTTGAATGAAGCTGAAAGTGAGTGTTAAAATCACGATAGCATTCATTTCGCGTAATCAGATCAAGGCCGCAACACACGCCGACGGACGGACGGACGGTTGTTCCGGTGCGCAATGTAGCTCACACAGCAGCTCAGACAAACGTTCAAATTGCGCGGGTTGGGCAGTCAGTCCGCGCGATCGATTGTGTACGATGGGTCCTACACAAAAAAAAGGTCACAACTTCAGCTGGACCCCGGGGTCTGACTTTGACTTTGACTCGACAGGCGCACGCGATATTAAGCCCGTGCGGGAGTGTAAATTGGTAAAGAAATGGGTGAGACCGGTCTGTGCTTTGATTGTTCCAATTTTGGGGAGCTGGGATTAAATGTGAATCAGTTTGGATTAGAGGTTGGTGGTATTAAAAGGTGCGTACACTTGACACCAGCGATCGAACTGTTGAAGATAATCCCGGTCCGGGTTTGGAGCGGCCAATGTCACATCTTATTAGCATTTAATTAGAATAAAATCCTTGGGCTCTTTTGTGTCTTTCGATTTGCAATTAGAGCCGAAAAAACAATTGCTGCTTATTTTACACGCATTTGCATTAATTTAATTCCTCGCTCAATCGCCCCTTTTTGGCGCGGCTTATTCAACCAGAAATGTGTGTCATGCGGCAAACGCGCCTAATAGAATTGTAGCAACATCTGTCTCGACATAAAGCACTGTCGCTTTTAACATGAAGATGCCGCATCGTCTGCCCGTTCCCGCTCACAGTGGCTTCCGTTTTGTAACGATGAAGAAGAGCTCGCGTTCACACGCAACGGAAGCTGGCGCAAAAGAAATGGATCGCGAAAGCATGAGCAACATAACTGACAAAAAAAAGGCGCAACATCAACCACAATTCCCAAAAGCGAATGTCGGGAGAATGGCGAACAACGAGATCGAAGCGAAAACAACGCCACCACCAACCATCGTCATCATCATCAGCATTGGCGGGAATCACCCTCGTCGTCATACTTTTTTTTTGAGGGGAACATTACGTCATACTGGATGGGAGGATGGGGCGAGAGGAAGAGTTGTTTGGGTGGTTTGAAGGAAGCAAGCAAGAGAAAAAAAAACTGGACCAAACACGACCGCGCACGCCACGGCGCAGAAAACGAGAGCGAACCGAGATCGGTTCGGGCGCGAGGATCGTGTCGGCGAGCACATAACGACGGGCTCCGCAAATCAAGCGTCGGAAACATAAACAAGAAACGACTTACTAGGGGACACTAAAGCACGGGAGATTGGGAATCAAATGGAACCTTTGTCACAGCCCGAGATCAGTCCCCCTAGTTTCGCGGACTGTTGCCGGCGATGATCGTGCGGGATGGCGAATTTCGCGTTTGGGTGTTCAATGGCATACGCTGGATTATGAGTTTGACGGGTGCCCTATCTTATGCAAACGCCCCCCCGGTGTCCTGCCGATTACCGTGAACGTTTTCCCTTCGTAACGAACCCTTCGCTTTCGGTACCTTACCGCACAAATCGAACCGACGACCGTCGGGTTCGTCGCTTGTGTGTGCTGTTTTGAAGCATCGAAATTGTTCGTTCCGTGTGCAAAAAATTTGAACGAGAAAGCAAGCGAGTGCGCAAACGTAAAACAACGCGTTCGGAAGGGCTCCCGCGTTGGAAGCCCGCGAGTTTGGTGGTGCGAAAGCGAAAGGCATGATCGAATGATGAATGGGGTGTTTTTGTTTTTGTACCTTTTGCCCCGAGCGAGCGAGCAAGCGAGCGCACGCGTGCACACGATCATTTTTCGCGGTGGATGGATGGGTCGGAAGAATTTGCAACGGAAAAGCGCGCACAAGCAACAAACAAAATAAATAAATCAAATTCACTCCAGCCAATTCACGGGGTGTTCGACGTGATCGAGAAGCGGCCCGGCCTTGATTGCAACTGATCGCGCAGATGGCACCCGGTGGTGTGGCGATTGAAATAATGCGTACGTTATTGGAAGTTTGCTTTAGGAGAGCGCAAATTGTGAGCAACAAAAAAGTGCCCTTCTCCGTGTCCGTCAGTTGTAGAGAGGAAGCAAAAAAAAAAAAACAAACAAAATAATTGGAAATGACGATTGCGTAAGGTGCGGCCCGAAAGATTTGTCTAATCAAACGATGGCCTCGCCACCATAATTACCATTCACGGCAAACGGTGCACAACAAGCGGGTGACAATGGCAATGTGTCACGGTCTTGCACGGTGGTGCAGCGAGAACAATCATGGTTTTGACCCATGCGAAGGTTTGCCGATGCCGGCCAAAAGGGTAAAAGGGCGCTTGGGAAAACGGCTGGGAGCTTCTAAACATTTAATGCAAAGTCGCATTGTTTCTTGTTTTTTTTTCGCGGGCGCTAACGATAACAACGAGGGTCTGGCGGAAGGTGGAAACACCCATTCGGTGCAGTATTAAGTTCAAGGTGGGCATGAAATGTGTTTTTATGGTGATTTTGTTGAGCAGCTTCCACCCTTTTTGAGTGGAAAGAAAAATGGATTTTTTTATACATTTTCGAATCGATTCGCCACAAAGGAAACAAATTCACTTTATGTAATGTCCATCGCTGTGTAATGTTTGCTTAATGATGCACGATTTTCCACAGTAAATGGGTTTCCCCCCCTGATGGAAGTGTAAAACAAAGTGGGTGTAAAATTCGAGTTCCGGTGCCCTCAGGCTATTAATTGCGATCGAATCGCTTCAGGTAATGCAAATAAAATTGCGCTTTTAGGAAGAATTTGGATGCAAACATTGTGACAAGAATAGGAAGCGATGCTTTCTTTCAGTTTTGGCGATTGAAAGCTGGATGAAAAGCATTTAAATATTAATCTAAAAATATAAAATACTTGTAAGGAACTCTCTTCACGTGGCCTTTTAACCAACTGCAACGAAACACGAATTGCGACCATCTCGTGCTGGAAAGTGAAAGATCGGTGTAGTTTATGCAACGGGATCACTCTCCATCCGTATATGGGCCAAAAGAGGTGCACACACACACATAAACACGTTCCGATTCTCCAAGAACCGAAAGCCTTATTCGCATCAAGCCGCCACGGCGGCAGGAGTTTTGGCATCAGTGAAAACTGTCACGGGCGTTCCGTGGGCTTATGTCTGATTCACACCGACATTTCGAAGGGGGGGGGGGGGGAAAGGGAAGTAGAGGGGGTTTTATGGCTACTGATGGTGAAAAAATGGGTGAAATAGTGAACCAGTTCTTGCAGCCTCGTGTCGTCCCGTCCGCAAGGCGTCATGTAAGAAAACGTGACCGCAAACGTGCGCGATCTGCTTGCAGCGGACTGTTGGGTTTTGCGGCAGCCCTTTCGAGTTGGGTTTTGCGGCACGATCGCCCAAAAAGAAGGCAACATTTTGGGTCAAATAGATAGATTTTTGTTGTTGTTAAAGATATTATTTATGTTTAGAAAAAGTATTTCAATTAATTCAGTCCAAAGATACGATCACAATACGACAGGGAAAGTACATTTAATCGCTTTTTAAACATGGTAAGGTGGGTTCCCTTCTTTTGTGAGAAGCTCGCTGAAATGATGTTAATTATTGTCACGATCGTTTTCTTTCTAGGTCACAGAATTTAAGCGTCCTTATTAGCGAACAAAACTGCACCGTTTTTAAGAGCAATTTCTCTAGCTTCTCGGGGAATGGAAGAAAAAAATCGTACCACACCGCTAAAATGCACCTTTCATGATGCACATTAATTATGATAATCGATCCTTTCCTTTCTATCGATCGCTGATCTCCTTTCTAAGCGCGGCAGTTTTGTTACAAAGACTGCAGAACTAAGGAAGGCTCAATGTAGGTAATGGTAATCTGTTGTTGCAGCATAAAAGGGCGGAATGCTTTTGTCGTGTGTCGTAGGAAATTGATCCCCGGGTGAAGCGGTTCAAACGGAGCGCAAGAGAGGGGAATATTAAGCCCCAATTTGCGGTACAATCGATCGTGATTGTGCTGCTTTGATGCTTTGTTGTTTGCTCCGTCCGTGTTCCGCAAAAATGGATTTAATGGGTTATTGATATAGCAATTTAAAAATATTCTTAGTTTTGATATATAATGCATAAAATAATATGTATTATTTCTTCCTCGTATGGCTTCTCGTTTGTGTCATAAAGTAATTTACTCAACGTGTACGAAATTTAAAACAAGATTGAACTAATCGAACCCAGTCCCCTTCTAGGTCCAATCATCACGCTTACGCTTGCCTGGTTTGTCGTTTGCCAGCGTGTGACTGTGTACGTGGGTTAAACTAATTTGGTCGTGTAATTCATTTGTCAGAGTCACACAGATACACATACACACACAGCCTTTTGTACGCCTTTCGTGCAAACTATGCTCTCTGTGCGTCAAGCAACAGCCAAAGTCAATGAGGCAGATCGAGATCGATCGATCACTGGCACAAGAAATCATGTTTTCTGATCTGGTTTCTGATCGAAACGCCCGCCTGTTTCGGGTGGGAAAAACATATTTTGTGATGAAGCAATGCACGCCAAATCGCTCTGCTCCGGGGGCGACTGTGGGTGCAGCAGAACATTGAAATGGGAAATGATTTTTATCGAGCCCGCAGCAGTTGCAAGAATGCGGCGCGTTATTGCATCAAAACAGAATCGAGCCCGATTAACCCATTAGGAGCAAGAATGTTATGATTTGTGCAAAATGAAGCAACAAAAATGACCCAAATTTTATTATTCCTCCCATCAGTGGCTCTCATTGAGCCTATTTGTCGTTTTTTCAAGCTCACCGTGTTTGCTGTTTTTAGTTTGATTTACTGCTTCCTGTTGTGGTGATCCAAACCTTTGATTAGCAACGTTCCGTAGTGGGCGAAAAGTAAAGACAAATGCTGCCACAGTTTCACCGGAGGCACTTATGGGCCGTTCCGGTTGCACTGGGGCGTTGGCAATCAGAGTATACGAGCGAGAGCTGCACGACTAAAATATCCCCTGCGCTTTTGATCGGTCTGTTGATCATCATTAGCAAATATTTGGGATGCCCTTGAAGATAGGAAATGGTTCGAATTGTGCTTTATTATCATGTGGGCCGCAAGACCGCAATGATACGGCGGGCGAGAGAAGGCTCGATTTTTAAGCGAATTCTTCCGAACGCGCCTGTGCGTGCTTTCAAGAGCACCGGAACGAACGCAGTGTAGAAACCTCGTCCGGTGAGTGATTGGTTGAACACGAGACGATTGCATCATGAAAAGAAGCGGTTCGATCATTGCTGGATGGATCGATTTTTTTATTTCTTCTCGGTCATCTGAAGTGACTGCATCGGAGCGTTTAAGTCGATCATCATGAGAGGACTGATGATGATATGCGCATTTGCTCGCCAGTCTCATCATGTGTGTGTGTGTGTGGTGACTGATGGGGCTAGAGGGCGAAAGGGTTGACTGTCGCAAGTGAAAAGGTTAATCTTCTCTGCGAACGCTTTCATTGGACTAGATTTGATTGGGAAAGGTCTGCCGTAGCCCGTGCGGTACTATTAATGTTAGCTTTGAAGTAATCCATCTTCATGTGCTTCGTGGGTGCTTTTGGGGAGGGAGCTGCAGATGCTGGACTAGAGCATAAAGGATTCACATTTGTCAAGAGATTTGATGTAATGGTTGCCATATAGGTTGAAAGCTTGCTTGCATTGAGCAACTGTTCAATTGAGAATTAAATCTACGCAACCCGATTTAATTTAACGAAAGTAACTGGGGATTTAAAATGTACGTAATAACCATCATAACAAGTCGGAATATAGTAAAAATCTATTACAATTAAATATAGCAATATTTTGTGGTACATTTTAGGAGCATCGCAAATAAATCAAGTGCATAAAGTTAGGCAATTCAGTGTCCAAACCCTACTCATAAAATAAAAAGGATATTATCATGCTCCTGATCTCAAAGTTAAGTATGATTTGTAACGAAAAATCAATGCAATGCTCGTGTGAGTCAACTTGTCTCCCAAAACTGACTCACCGCGTCTTAGTTGCAATGTAAAGACTTCAATGCCTACTCCAACCTGCGTCTCGGAATCAATTTGTGCCAGTAATTTAGCAACGTGACTATCACGAGCAAAGCATTCTCCTTCCCTTCCCCACCAACCAACGCGATCATGATGATGATGATTACAAATTAATTGTGCACGCCCGTATCCATGACACTAATTACATGCCGTGCCTTTGATGAGCGATCGAAAGGAAAAGGGTTTGGTTTGTTTTATGACATATTAAGCTACCGTATTATGAGTTTCCGTTTTTTTGTGAATCAAAAGAAGAGATTTTTGTGTTGGGGAGGAAATACAAAGTTTTTGGAATGGTCAAGGCATTGCCTTCTTTGTAAAGAAATTATCCAAAGCACACGAGTTGAATCTCCTGTAATCATATTTGCATTCGCTTCATTTGCCTAACCAAGCCTAATCGATCGTGATTGCAGCCGATCAAGCAAACGCGTTAAAAGAACCATAACAAAACGCCATTCCGCCAGTTCGTTCACATGCACCCTCCTCCTCATCCTTCCCATTGGCTTACCAGATGCAATCCAAACAGAAGCAGGAAAATGTTGCCCATATTTTCGGTCGACTTCATTTTGATGTATAGGGTGCGCTGTGCAAGCGCTTTCCCGTGCCTGGTGTCGGAGTAGTGTGTTTCCGCCCTGAACTGCAGTTCCGGTGCACCGATCACCAGGATGATGTTGTTGTTTTTTTACGTCGCTCTCACTGAGCAACCTTCGGTTCCCAACCTTCTGCCCAGTCACTTGCACTAACCGTCGGCGCTTAGCCGTACACACGCCTAGTTTTATTGTTGCTACTGCTGCTGTGGTGAGTAATGGGTAATTAAAAGTGCAAATCAATCAACACCGTCATCGGACATCTTAACTAGTGGTGTGCTCTCTAGACTCCGATCCGACTCTGGCAATTGTTAATCCGATTTTAACTTCGGCAAATTAGGATTCATTAGTTCTGCCCGAAGTCGAAGTCATCCGGAGTTGGAGTCGTCCATAATCAGAGTCGTCCGGAAATCGGAGACGTACCGAGTAGGAGTCAACCGGAGGCATTTCATTTTGTATTTTTCCCACTTTGTACATGCAGTTTTTAAACAGCCCTTTTCATTCTAGGAATAGGGGTTTGAGTCGTCCGAAGTCGTCCGGAGTTGGAGTCGTACGAAGTTGGTGTTGTCTAGAGTTAGAGTTGTGCAGAGTCAGAGATGTTCGGAGTTATCCGGAGTTGCCAGGAGTCATTTTGAATCGTCCAGAGTCATCCGGAGTCGACCAGAGTCGACCGGAGTCGTCAGGAGTCGGCTGGAGTCGGCTGGAGATTGCCAAAAATGTCAGACATTTTATATCCGATTCCAACTCTTACTTCTACTGCCTCCGGTCGACTCAAACCCCTATTCCTAGAATGAAAAGGACTGTTTAGGAAATGCAGATACAAAGTGAAAAAGAGGAATTGCCCTTTTGGGCAATCTCCAGCCGACTCCAGACGACTCCTGATGACTCCGGACAACTCTGACTCTGCACAACTCCAACTCTAGACAACTCCAACTTCGTACGACTTCAACTCCGGACGACTCCGGACGACTCCAGTCGATTCCGGATATGTCTGGACGACTTCGGATGACTTTGGTTGACTCAAGGCGATTTCGGTCAGCTCCAGATGATTCCAAAGTTTTGGATTCGGATCGGAGTCGACTCCTAATCTTTGCCAACTTAACCCAACACTAGTCTTAACCCCCATGTGTATCGGTGCGTTGTTTCACTGTTCGCTCGCGTTCACGCCAAAAGGGAGTAGTAGTCGGGTTCGTTGCGTTCGACGTGCGCAACTCTTAAATGTTACTAATTTTGCTTTGTCATCGATCACAACCGTTTGCCACCTCGTTGAGCAGCAACACGCCCCTCTCTTTACTTACAGAGAGAATAAGTAAAAAAAACACGTAAAACATAATAATAATAAAGAAACTAGCAACAAAAATTCACTCCATCGCGCCCGCCGTTCGCACGATCGTGAGCGTGATATCAATTTGATTCTTCGCGTTCATTCACTTTCGCCCGGCGCTCCTGGAGGAGGAGGGGATTGCTACATAAAATAAAACAACAAAAATGCACCGACAAACACCCAGCCCATGGGTGTAGGGGACTTAAAGCATCACCATTTTCATGCACCGTTATACTGTCCCCACCGAAGTGTGCTTTTACGACATTTTCATAACCGATGCGACCGGCAGGTGTGTGTGTGTGTGTGGTTGCCATCGTTGAGTGTAGTTCTTGTTTTACCCCGTCTGCGGAATAATTAGCTCACATAACCGCCGGTTCAATAAAGTTTGTGTCTATGCGGGGCTGTTTGTGCGGGTATTCCCTCCGGGCGCCGGAAAGTAAGAGTTACCCATCGGCGGCGGTGACGGTTTAGGCTGATTAGATGCCCGACCGGCCGAGGCTTCGGGGCGTGCTCCGGATAATATTCTTACATCACTCAACCCAAGCGTCTTGCCGCACTTTTCCATAAGTCTACCACCGCTGCAAACCACCCAAAAGCTCACACCGAATCACTTCGCATCACTTCCCGTCCCGATCAACCCGAAGATGCTGTGATGTGATCGCTTCCGACGTCGTCCGTTACTACTTGTTATCTTCATTAGCGAACAACTCCCCACACACAAACACACCAGAGTGGGTCGGTTGGTGTTTACTATTTGCACTTTTCTTTCACTTCCACTTCATTGAACTGCTTCTGCTGCACTACTTTTTTTTAATAACACTTCCACACGACCACCCACACCACTCACACGAAAAATCCGTACCGTTTCGTTTCTTTCCGGCTATGGGTGCAATTTTTCAATTTTCTTCGCCACCCAACACCGCCCTGAACTGTCCGTACAGTGCGAGCGCGACCACACTGGAAAACGTAACCCGTGTACCGTACCGAGTGCTGGCCAAAGCAACACTGACCCACGAGCGCTGGGGTTGTAGCTTTTCCTCCCGTAAACCGATTTCGCGCTACACGCGCTCGCTCGTCGGTTGGGGCCCACGTCGTCGTCGTCGTCGTCGGTGGCGGCAGTTTTTGCTGAAGCAGTCGCCACCCGTTCGGAGTGCCGGCTCGTACGTACGGAAACCGCTCACGCAAGGCACAGTGTGCACAGAGTTTTGCACCCCGGGGGAATGCACCACTGAGAGAATGAGTGGCTCCACTAAATGGAATTAGTCGGTTGCGGTGTGGTAACTCACTGCGAATTGGGGTTTTTGGAAGCGAAAAAAAGCGTTAAATTTGTAAAGTACTCAAATAGAGCAGCTTTTTTTCGGGAAAGAGATTTGGGAATAAACAATTAAAAGAAAAGATGTAGTGTGTAGGAGGAACCAGACAAAGTATTTGTGTGTACGTGTGAGAGCTGGTACTCACAGAATGATTGATTGGCTTCCTGGTTGGTGCCAAAAATCAACAGTTGTGCCGTTCTTACTTTGCAAAAAGGTAACGGGCAGTCCAGAAGGGTTATGGCTTTGGTGCGTTGGTGTTGAACCGCGTTACACTGTTTTGTTGGGTGCAGAAAAAAGGTACTGATGTAAAGTAACAACATGCAGTGCAGGAAGTGTGGGACGTTTGGCAAGCAAAAGGTGGAGATCAAAAGAACGGTACGGTTGTTCGGAATACATTACATTAACGAACACTCGTTAACAATAGGTGGCCTTTTTTATTGGTTTTTAATGATTGCAAACAACTCAGAATTGTATGTATTGGAAGTAATACGTTTAAGGGCCCGAAGTAAGTTGTACCAAGCATTGCAAACAAGCACTTTCTTAGATAAGTGACGCTCGTTAGTGGCTGTCCTTAGATTTATGTATTTATGTTCCTCTGCTCGTGGACGAGCGAAATGCAATTAAAATGTACATCGAGAGGAATTCTTCAACCAGCTAGACAGTCGCGATAAGCGAGATACACTAGACGCAGAGTTGCAGACCGGGCAGCAGACCCACGCTGCAAAAGTAACAAAGAATTGCATTAAAAAGCGATAAGCGACGAACCCGCCGCTCGAATGCCATCTGCACACCATTCGAATTTGCACAGCGTTTGTGGGTGATATGATGCTCTTCTCCCGGAGGTGCAAACACGCGCAAATCAATAAAACGTAGACACTTTCCTTCCCTACGCACACTACATCCGTATCGCGATCGGGGCTAGGAGAAAGAGAGAAAAGGGCTTTTCGCACAAATTCCGACAAGAATGTAACCAGCACGGACACGGACTCGTTTCCAGCGTTTTTGTGCGTGGGGATTCATGGGATGAGTCATTGGTAGCAAAACACCACCCAGCACACAATTAACGGTCGAACCCACGGCGTTGTACTACAGTGTGTGCTTCGTGCATTGTTTGGGCCGTTCCGCCATGCCAATAATAAGTTAGTTGGCGCGTTTAGTTAGGCGAAACGTGAGCCGAGTTGGTGATCGGATTTAGTTGACCGTGTGTGCCAGAGGCGGGAAGAAGAGTGTCGTCTTCATTTCAGTACACTCAGGGTGTGCGCAAAATTATACATTATAACGACAGTGGGACAGAGGGACCATTTCGGGAAGTTGGGCAGCTTTGTTGATGTCGTATGCCAAGTGGTGGAATAGGTTTGTAACGACCTTCACGGTTTGCACGACGCCGTCTTGTCAGAGCGGCGTGGCAAGAATAAGGGCTTTGCAGAGGACGTACGAGGTTCTAATTTGCATGCAATGCGATACTGTTGGGTTGGGTGGTTGGCGTTCTAAGATGCAGTGTCTTCCCTGTTTGAAGAATGCCTTATAAAGCGATCGGTATGGAGCAATTGGTTTAATTTGTTTTCGGGCAGTGTGGCTTAGAATAATAGAATCGTTTTTAAGTGTTTGCAATCGGCTCACGTAAATTAAAGCCCACAATAATAAGTGACCTTCCCAATGGATGGAACACATTCCATTCGCGTATGACATCACCGAAGTTGATCGGCTGGATATGAGGAGTTCTTTTTAAAATTGAAAAGCTTCAGGCTACTCTTCAGGATTGCTTATCACTGCTTTGAACCCAGTGCAGCAACGGTACTGGTTGTAACGGTCGAAAGTGCTCACCCAACATTCCGGGCAGCTCAATCCGATTAACAGTCGCATCAGGTGGTTGGTGCGAATTAGCACTTTCGCTGGATTTTTGCATTTGTGGCTGGTAATGGGACAGCAGCAACAAGCAGCCGTTGACAATGATCCTTTCCGGAACCCTTTGGCCAAGCACGTACAGGCGATAAAGTAAGCGGAAAACGTGATCGAAGAGTATCGGCGATCGTCGTAGTAGCTCCGGAAGAGTGTGGAAGAGCACTGGCAGAGTGGAACGCTTCCCAAAAGGCGAAAGTATTAGTGGTAGTGTTGGTGGGTCTTTTAAGGAGCGCGTGACATACATCGATCAGTTTGGGGAAGGATTTGTGACGAACAATTTGTGTACAATTCTTCAAACTTTTATTGTGTTTTTATTCGGGTTTAAATCAATGATTCGGACGACTGGTTCGGGTAAACGATCGTGTTAATTGAGCGGCTTCCCGCAGCAGCAAACACTTCCAAAGCCCAACAGTGACATCGGATGTTATGCACGCGCGGACGCGCGCGCTCGCAACAACAGCACACACGGCCACCGTTTTCTTGCGATAGTTCCGCTGCTCGTGTTACATAAGCGGAAGCATTCAGCGCCGACCGCCTATGCTTCCCGCACTATCGCGCCTCACCACCACGCGCCTGTGGACTGTCGTTTGGGGTCGTTTGTTCGATGGTGCTGAACGGGCTTAGCCTTGGCCATGATATTAAACGCTCGATGCATATTTCATATGCAGGCGCAACCCGACATGCCCTCCCCGACATCCCGCCTGTCAACAAATTAATGAAAAAAAAACGAAACCCTTGTCGCTCCCCCGCTCTTTGGACGGTAATTATTGGTGAATTGAAAAAAAAAGGGGGAGTGCGAACGACCAACAGATCGATTGCGAAGCACCAAAAGGGAGTGAGAAAAAACTGATCCCCGAGGTACGTGGTGATGACGAACGCCGGACGGGGTTCAGCCGCGTACGATCGAGCGCGGGCTCGGTGACCTCATGCGCGCGTGCAACTCCAATGCTAATCGATGATCGTTGCAGTTTATTCTGCGCTTGTTCTACATCCCTCTGTCAGCTTCCGTTGGGTAAGAGTAAATAATTATGAAAATTTCTCACGCCATCGATCTAGAACGATCTTCAACTTGTGCAATGCACTACTGCTCTCGTTACGCAGAAGAAGGAAGCAGTTTCAACGGCAGAACAAACAGCGCTGAAGTACCACTGAACATGGTGATTTACCGTTTGCTGAGAATGGCCTCAAGTATGATGAGTGCGTACCTCGGGTTCGCCAATCCGTTGCCGTCGGCACATGAGTGAGACATTACCGGCTACCGACTTGAGCGCAAAACGAGGGAACACTTCCAGCTGGCAACCGTGTAACAGGGACAGGGTTCAAAGTCGCGCTGTGAAAGGCGGCAAGCACCTTGACAGGAAGCTACGGCGTGCGTAAATGACCTAAATTTGTGGTGGTTTATAATAAATGGAGGACAATTTGCCCTATAGTGTGGAGCGTGCAATTTTATGCAAAAAAGCACAGGCAAATAGTTCACACATTCATACATAAAGGCAGCAAGGGTTATCAGCAACACTAGACGGAACTAGAGCTATTAATCTTGCAGCAGAACTTGCGCTCGATTTATGCGCTGCTCGGCAAGATCCGGGACGGGAACAACTGTCTGGTCAACTGGGGCAGAAAAATTACCCCCAATGTGGGTGGTGTTTCAGTACAAGCCTCGATATGACACTTACAGGGTAAAAGCCAAACCATTTGTAATGCTTCTACTACCAGCCAATTCTTGCTAGCTCCGGTGTGTGTCTCCTGGGACCACTTTACCGGGCCGTTGTCCATATCTGCCTGTCCCGACAAGTTCCAATCGCGATTGAATCCATTCTTTTGGGGCGACTGACACCTCCGAAGGCACTGGATGCTGACGGACCCCCTTTCGGTTCGGTGGAATGTTTCCGTACAAACACACACAGTTTGAACCACAAATCCTACGCATGTGTACAACACTAACTACCTCCAGCCAGCCAGCGCTCACTGCCCACGCTCAGCTGACCCTGCAGCAGGAGAGTGCGGGCGCTACAATTTCATGCCGCTGACAGTTTGAGCTTTGATCGCCCCAAAGGGGTTTGCACAAAGTCACAGAACTGCGCCATTTGTTCCTTCGCAAGACAGCTCTTGAGCTCGCGGAAGTTTGGCCCATGTCCTGGCTTGGCCGATTATTGATCCGATTCGTTTCGGCTGACGTAACTCTGCTGAATGTTCCCGCTTCCAGAACAGTTGCAGAAATGGACCCGGTCGCCCGACGAAAAGTCGGAATATGGGATAAAGTTCAACGGAACTGTCAGCTTTATCTTATCCGGTCAGTATCCATTCCGCTGGCTGGTTTTTGGGGACATCAGTTTCGGCAATGGCGTCGGAATAATTCCGCTTGGAACAGTTCATCTGGTTACACTGTGTCCATTGTGCCGCGAACTAACTCCTGTCCTCTTAAACGGTTTTGTTTTTGATGTTTTTTTTTTCTTTCGGGAAGAGAAACAAACCGGCGTGGGCGTCTCCATTTACGGTTACCTTGCCGCAGTGTCACTGTCATGGTCAATGAACGTGCAGAATGTGAGTCGTATTAGTGGGCTGGTTCCATTATTGGATACTAATTATCGGTTCTCCCGTTGGACGAGAGCAACGAACGGAGTGTTTGCTTTCATTCTGTGTCTTTTGTGGCGATGAGCCATTGTGCGGGCGATGACTAACAAACCAATCAACAGTCGGCCAAATATGATGTCGATTGTAGCTGGGAAACGGGAACGATGCACAATTGCATCTTTGGGAATTTGCGTTCTGAGTGACAGAGTGACTTTGAGTGATTAGTATGTAGTAAGTGTCAAAATTATCACCTTGGAAGTAAAGCCTATTTTGCATTTGGTAAAAGTAGTCGCAATTCAGCAAACAACTGGACTTGGGGCTGGTTTTTTGGAATGTATTTTCGGACGAAACCTTGGACGAAAGCACACCAACCAGTTTGTTACTGAAGGCTTACCTTCCTATCACTTTTATTAGCATATCGCAGCGTTAAACATATGAAACAGAGCGCGTGTTTTGTCTTACATTCATTTCTTCTCGCTTTTGAATGCTCCATCCTCAGTGTTTATCTCCCTACGTTTATCCTGGTTTTACATTTACATTTGCTAGCCACTCTTACTTTGCTTTCCAAAAAGGATACAATCACCTGTGGCAGAGGACTGTTACAAATGGGAGGGAGGCAGTGTTTTAACATTCCTTTTCCCGTCGCACAAGATCGAGTTGAGTATTTTTAGTAGTTACAATACAAACAGGAATCGGGATACAAAACCCCATTACGAACCGTAAAACCACTTAAAGTCGAACCCTTTCAACCCCGCCTGCTTTTCCGTCTCCTCGCGGGGCGTCTCCTCCGGGCTGACCTTTTCGAACTTGATGTGCGGCTGGTAGCCAAACTCGTTCGCCTTATAGCTAACGCCGCGCCGGATACCGTCCCGCCCGATCGCATAGTAGCCGCCCTCCTTATTGCCCTGCCGGTCGCCCTGCTCGTGGTGGCCGTGGTAGCCGGCGGTGTAGTTGAACCGGTACAGCAGCCCGTTCAGGATGTGCTGGATCATGTTGGCAGTGTGTATCTCGATCAGCTTCATCGGATCATCCTTATCGGTGCCGGTGGACCCAGGGCCGTCCTTTTTCGGTGCCTCCGAGCGGGAGTGTGATTGAGGTTGATCTTCTGAAATGGGAAGAACATCGTAAACATCGTGAAAAAGTGATTAAATGTCATTAAAAGTATCTATGGGTGCTTCAAACGGCAAGTTCCCAAGCATATGTCGACTTGGTCAATAAAGCTTCTTCGCTTTTAAATGATGTGCTGCACATTGCATACCTTTAGGCGCCTTTCGTTCGCCGCTCGTTTGCTCCTTCGATCTGTTCGGTTCTTTCCTCTGTTCGCTCCGCTCCCCAGCAGTTGCGTTTGCAGCTGGGCTCGTGCCCGACCCTCCACCCTGCTGCTGACGCTCCGACCCTTCCTTCGATCCCTTCGATTCGACCAGCTTCTGGGGCACATCGGGCGGTGGCTCGGCCGGCCCGCTGACCGACCCGGCCGTTGTGGTCACCATTGAGCCGGGCGTTGCTTTACCTCCGCCCACCGGTTCAAGGTCGTTCTTGTTGACGATTTTAAACGGTGGCACGTACAGGGTGCTCGTTTCGGGCAGCGGGGGCTGCGTGGACGGTACCGGTGGTTCCGGGATTTTGCATCCCGAGCAGGTGGCCACGTTGGAGGGTTTCGGCGTGGTCAGCGGGACGATCGGTTTGGCGGTGGTGATTATGCGGAACGGTTGCGGTGTGGTTGAGGTAGTCGTTGGGGCGGGTGTAGTGGTGGTGATGGGTGGTGGTGGCGTTGGTGGTGGAGGAGGAGGAGGAGGAGGCAGTGTTGTTGGTCCGAGTTTATAGTTCTTCATGCTGACAATCTTAAAGTTGCCGTCCGCATCGGTCGCGTACACCGTAACGTGGTAGACATTGTCGGCCGTAATGAACCCGAACTCGCCCATAATGATTCCGTTTTTATCTGCAAAACAAAATAGTATGCGGGGGAGAGGGGAAGACAATGCGGTAGATCAGCAATCAGCAGTGTTGGACGAGGATCTTCAGCAAACCTTTAGATTCCTTCCTGTGCTGATGTCCTTCGATGTTGAAGCCGAACTCGTACGGGCGTATCGGACCGTCGTAGTATTTGGACGCTGCACGCACCATCGTTAAGAGCAGCAGGATGATTATCTGAAATAAAACGCGTTGATAGACAGGTTAGGCTAGCGTTGGTAATAATGGGCTTGACTCGTACGAAGATGCGTTATTGTATCTTCTTCATAGCCTGGTGTTGTCCGCACCATCTACGGCAACAGGAAAGTGTGGCTATCACCATTATCGCTCACCACAACGCGCAGTCCGGCTAGGCTAGATGATTTGTTTGCCAAGATGTGGTCTTTACCATACGGAAAACTAAACAACTCATCATTTCGTTTTCGTTCTCATGCGAATCAATTCGCTCGTTCCCAAACATTCCGATAGCCTTACCGGTCGGTTGACTAAAAAGTGCAAAAGTTAATGTGATCTTGCCCATTTGATTCGGGCGATCCGCGGGCAGTGATGCAAAACATCTTCATCTCAAAGCAGTTTGTTGCAGTGTGCATCAGTTCTCTAGCCCGAAAACTCTCCAACTTTATTAGTGAATCTTTCCATGCGTTTTTTGATAAAATTATCTTCCAAACGACCATCGATCGGGTTAAGGTTGACCCGCCGGGGTGGTCGCTGTCAATAAAACGTTGTTCGATTTATAGCCGTGAGACACACCGCAGCAGCAGCGGCGATGCGAGGAAGCGGTTTTTCGGACGTGGGTTGAAAAGTTCATAAAGATCTCACCCTGAACTCCCGGGCCGGGCCTTCCCCGCATGCGTGCTGATAGCACCGGAATCCAATCGAACCTGCGAATGACATAAGCGAGAATGTATGCGCACAGGTGCCGTACCGTGACAGGGCAGTGAGTCACGCAGCGACAGAACGGGGTACAAACCGTGGCAATCAGCTTCGATCGGTCGGTGTTGAATATGTATTGCACATAAATCTTTCGGTAGTTGGCCAATTTCATGTTAACCCATTACGGGCGGTAATGGGGATGGCTGCGTTAATAGAGCTTGGAGGATTATGGGGCTAGTGATGAACTTTGATGTCGATAGATCGCCAACGCTACCGTTATCGTGTGAGCTATTAAATCGACGAAATGGTTTATTGATTCAAATTTAATCCTATCACATAATTTGTTAGGTGATGATGTTTAGATTTGGGTTGGTAGAAGCAGAGAATCGAAGATTGATCTCGGACATATTAAACTACAGGGAACTGTTGAGTAATGGACGGCTAATTGCGTCGATATTCGAGAAAGTTCTGATGGTGCTGTGGATAAGTGTGCGGCTCCACATAAAAGAGGGCGTTGGATCGAAACTTATCTAGACTCCATCTCACTATAGTTGAAAACGTTTTTAAATTTGACGAGTGTGTAAGTTTTCAGTACATTAACATAGAAGGACGAAAATAAGAGGCAAAAAAACATCAAAATTATGAATGCAATTACTATATGCACATATAGTCCCTGGTTTGGAGTTGGAAACGACACGAAATCTATTTGTACAAGCATCTCCATTCGCGATCGTACATCTTCGTTCTTGATCTCCGGCATGTAAAGAAATCACGATCTTCCCTTAGACTCTGTGTTCAGTCGTACACACTAGCACCCTAACCCAGAGCCAACACATCCAGCGTATGTAGCCTCACCCTTGAACGGGGCTCGGTCCAGTAGTTGCTGTTTGTGAATAATTAACTCTAACGAGCCGCCGCGCGCGCAGCGCCGATGTCACTGCTGCTGCATCCGAGAGAGGGCTACGCGCGCCGCTGAAGGTGTCGATGATGGACGCGATCGGATCGTGTCTCTTCATCTCTCCTCCAACGAAAGGGAAAAGAACATGCTGATGACGAACACTAAACCGCCGCGATATAGACTGGAATGGTCGTCTCTGGGGATTAGAGGTTTGTCCCTCCCGTGGTAGTAAGTGCCGCGTAGCGCACGCTCGCGGTATCATTGTGTGTACTTATCGTTGTTTGAACGTGTGCATCTTCCTCCCACTTTAGACACCCGGGTCGCGGGTGTGTGGAAGGTGCTGATATTTATGTGCATATGCTAAACACGATCTTGAGAGTCGATCCCCGGGAGGCCGGGAAGGGAAGCGGGAAAAGACGATCGATCGTTTCGATCGGTGATATGATCTGCCGCGAACTGATGAATGGAACGGTGCGCTAGGTCGACGCGTATCGTTGCACACCGCGGCTGGTTGCACATTTCGTGAGCCTGGAGCGAAGATGACATTTCACATCTCGAAGGGGGTTTGCGTTTTTGTCGCCGTTTCGGGAAGGCAAAGGCACAACCGAATGCGGATTAGCGATGGCTTTATCCGCGGGTCCTTTTACGACGCGACAGATGTCACGGAACCTCACTGCAAACGGGCATTGTTGCAACAATGTCACTATCGCATTCGCATTGTTATCGATCGATAAAGATCGTTTAAGGTCAGACAGAGCGGCCGTAACCGCCACACTGGCAATGATGCCGAGGCGTTTGGGTGTGAAGTGATGCTCGTGAAAATGATATAGCGCACATGGCGTTTGTGCGCCAATTGCTTGATCAAACACACTCCGGGTGCTCTAGTTTGCTTTCCAGCGCTGTTGGATGTACTTGCAGATGCATTTCTAATGTATTTACTGTTTTGATTCGCTAAATATACTATCGAGTAGAGAACATGAAGTCATGAAGTGAATTTCGTGCAAAACTGGTCATATTTTGGGCTCGTATTTCACCATTGGAAATAATACCATGCAAATCCCATTGCTTGTCTTGGCCGCGTTGCCTACCGTGCTGCTTGCAAATTTGTGTGTTTCGCAAACCAACACGTAAATAACACGCACTGATGGGAGGTACTGACGAGAGAAAAAAAAATCATTAAAATTGCCGTATGATGCAATCACAGAAGTCACCCGGCAAAGCGTTGTTTGTCAAATATTTGCCCAATTCTTGCTATACCTGCTTCCTAGCGTGTCCGGCTGGCACAGTTTGAGATTCTGATAGGCTTTTCAGAGATCTTAGTTGTAGACTTTTAATTCGGAAGTAACGGGAATTTTCAATGAACTAACTAAAACGGTTTCAAATAACGAATAAAACAACTTCAAAATAAATAATTTAATTTCCGTACTTTTTTGCAGATTCTAGCAAACATCTTCCTATTTGATTTATCTATTTGTATGGCGTTACATGCTGTCTATTCGCACCCGGATCTGCCTTGATTCCTCTCCTGGCATAGATATGGAATTCCATAGCTCAACAAGAAGGGAGGGTTTCGTTTTCATTGCACCCTGATCGCATACGGTTGACGAATGGGTATAATCTCATCATGTACTGCTTGTCAAGAGCATGGGGCTCAGTGGCATGCTGGCAAGCGCCCCAAGATGAAAAATAATGCTATTTACAGGTGCAAATTGTAGTTTATGTAAATTTGTTTACTACCATCTGCCACTGCGGCACTGAGGAACTGTCCAAATGAACCGCTGACACGTTCGAGAGCCGCACAGTATTGGGGATCAAATGATCGTGGGCGCGCACGTTCGTTTTATGAGCACTGAGGAGCAGACTGCCGATGGGCTGGGGCAGGTTGTATTAATAAACAGCAATTGAGGGTTTTAGGAGTGTTTGGAAAAAAACAACAGCACCAAAACCATCGAAAGGGTAGAGAATTATGATCGTAAAAATTATGTATGTGGCTCCCTTAATTGGCCACGTGTGAATGCGATGAAGTTAAGAGGGCTCATATGATTGATTTAATAACGCCTTTGATTTACATAAATCACACACATCTTGTGAGAAGATAAATATTGATAAACAGACGGCATTTTGTTTGTGGTTTTTAGGAAAAGTAATAATTAAGATAATTTTTGGGATCGAAAAAGAGCGTATATTAACAAAAAACACCGGAGATCTTCTTACCAAAACCTTAGTCTCCATTATGAAGCAGGAATAATATCACTTTCGCTTTCACTATCCTTACAGCACTAGTAACTCTTTCTAGCTCAAACACTATTCACTTTTACCTAGCCAGCAGTCCACTTAAACACTGTTCATAATCATGTATCACAGCACTAGCATAACTTGTTTCCAATTCTGTTGACTCGCACACAGTTTCTGCACATCCATCCACAAGCACTACTAGGCTGACCTCTTCATACCACCCATTAGCCTAGAGTTTGCGGAATAGTGCACGATACCCGCAAACACCTGTGACCTGTTACCCGGGCGACGGTCCAGAACGTTTTGGTTGGGTTGCAATGTTCGGCAGTTCTCGACAACTTCGTTTCGGGCTCGCTAACGGCGATGAAAAGCGACGACCCCACCGAGTGCGTGGAGCGGTGGAGCCTGTGGCGCATCTTTACCGCAATCCCTCTCCGCTTGCGACCACTTTTCCGACCACCGCTTGTCTGTATTGTGTATGGGTGTTTGTGATGTGGTCGTTTTTGCATAGTTTGATGACGTCGGTGTCGGTGACGACAAGAAGTAATGCGCTTTAGAGGGGGGGTGCTTGTGCTGCGGTGCGATCAGGAAGGGATCTTTCGATGATGAAGATGAGCGTAATAGACGTGATTGGAATATGAAGAGGTATCAGATGCGATGGATTTCTAGTTGAGATTGATTAACTAAGTTTTTGAAGAAAAGCCTATTTTATTTAATCCTGCAATATGCTGTGCCACATTGAATAATTAAAAATATTTGTACATTTTATTGAAAAGAAAATTGTTTGTAACACATTTTAGTTTTGAAAAGTAGAACATGCATGTTTTTACTAATACACACATCTTCTGATTGCATATGCTACCATTACACGGCACAGATGCAAATGTGATAAACCGTACACGAACGTGATGAAACCGATTAAAAGTATTCTCAGCAATAACTTTCCACCTGTTCGCCATCGGCGCTTCCTAGATGCGTATCGGCGCGAGGTGTTAAAATGCACCTTTTGCACACATTGTTCCGAGGTGCAATCGTGACAAATGGCGCACAATTCATCGTAAAGCAGCGCGCGCCGGACTGGACGCCAGTCCGGTAGCTTCGGATTTCGGAAGTGTTGTTCTGTTGCATGCATTCTTCACCTTCCGCGGGTCCGATTTCACAGCCACGCAGCGGTGATTAATTGTTATCGGAGAAGCTGCAGGGAAAACACCTCTAGCTCTCCATCCCATCCTTCCAGCGATATGCTTCGATTGTTGTTCAACGCGATGTTGCGCTCACACGCTGCGTTGAAATCCGTTAGGCTCGAAAGGTTTCCCTTCTCGGATTCGACACCTTGCCGAAAGGCGGTGGTAAGGTCTTGCGACACCTATTTCGATCTTTTGCCGCACATTTTTGGTGAGAAGTACGCTAAAGACACGCGTTACCGGCACGCAGCATAGCTCCGCTTAGGCTTATCTTTTACGCAGTAGAGTGTGAATCAAAACGCAACAACGCGAAACGTGTTGCCAAATGTGGTAGAAATGCAGCTACTCTTGACACTTGACCCACGGGGAGCACGGGGGGTTGAACCCGGTAGTTGAGATACGGAAGGAAGAGCGCACTACGCAGGTGTAGATCGATCATTTGTGTCTGAATCGTTTAGTTAATCGGAAATTAGAATGTTGTTTTGTGAAGTTCTTTTTTACTATGACACATTATTTGCCAATAAAACCCGCCTTGAAATATTGAACAAAACGAATCAGCATACCATCCAAGATTTGGTGCATCGTTAAGCTCTGCGATCGATGAAACAAGTTGAGCCATCAAACGGCACATTTATTACCCTCCGGTTTGGTAGAATTTTGGGGCCAAAACCTGTGCCGTTTTATGGCGTGGCAGGTGTGTTATTTACTTATTTTGATACGCAAATCATGTTTGCAAGATGCATTCCGAAAAGGGGCCAGAAAAGAAACCAGTCTCGCTAGTGCGCTGGGTGGGGTTTGTGCATATTCCTCACGATAAATTGCATCGAAGACAGCTTATGCAAAGAAAACAACGGCCTGCGTTGATAAATGATCATTGCTTGTTTGACAAAATGAAGCGGCTCAACAATTTAACTAGCCCATCGATCATGTGTCACAGGCTATGTGATCAGGCAATGATCATTCAGTGCGTTATTTATGCAACAATATGGCACCGCAAGGTGAACAGCGTGAGAAATGTCTATTGGAAGGAGGAGCCGTTTCATCGATTATTGTAACGTTTAGTATTGATGTCTTCATAAGCGAATGATCTAAGCAGCATCTGCAATACGATGATCAACACTAAAGCTTTTGATCAAGCGTTACGTAGCGTTACACGGCTCATTGAAAGCTTCACTATAGCGCCGAGTTCGAAAAAGCTCGGGTAGCGAGAAAGCTCTTGAATTTCGAAAATCATTTCAAATTAAAGTTTAATACTTAAAACGTCAAGTTAAATACTTAACGTGCATCAGAGGCTTTGTTAAGCATAGAAACAATGTTTTCTCTTTAACTTGTGTTCCACAATATAATACCGTATACTCTGTTCCATAATATAGCATAGGGTTATACTATCCTATGTATGTCATTTAAAATAATTACGTTACATGACTCCTAGTCATTTCATTTTGAGTAACATGTTAGACGGATTTTTAGGTGTTTAAAAGGTGTTTACTACCATAAAGACTCTTCTTCTTCTTTGGCACAACAACCGTTGTCGGTCAAGGTCTGCCTGTACCACGAATGGGCTAGGCTTTCACTGTACTTACATAGAATGATAGTTAGTCCTACGAATGGGGGCACGATCCATTCGGGGCTTGATCCTTGATTGTTGTTGTTAAGTCGGACGAGTTCACGACTGTACCGCCAGACCGGCCCTCAAGATTACTTATTTCTATTTGAATCCATGTGCCTATTGAAAAGTAGCTATCGTAAATCGTAATCCACTGTTTTATGCGAGTTTAAATCAAAACAAACCGGAAAAGACACTTTTAAAACCAATTTAACAAGCTTAAAGCTTATAAATCCTGATGCAATATTGTCCATCACACCTCACTGATTCTCGCACCTAGATTGGGTGCTCCCAGAGCATGGCGACACATTCCACAATCCCTAAATCATATTCCCCCTTATTGCTAGTCACACTGACGCCTAAAGATGGGCCAAAAGCGGGTTAAACTGCATCTCATTAGCAGCTGCGCGGTACAGTAAATCCTTTAACCCCGCCAAGCTGCGCGATCGATCGTTTGATGGCCTTGCCTTACCTTGAACTAAAAACGGAAAAATCAACCCCACAGCACACGCATCTTAACGAACCGATGCACGACTCCGTATCACACGACCCTGGTGCGGCGTAGGCTCCACGAAAAGCTTCACAACCCTTGCTCATAAAGTTATTTTGATAACGATTTATGGAAATTCGCTGTAGAATAAAGTTCAATCCCGCTTCGAGGGTAAACGAGCGTGGAGTGGCCTTTTCTGGGGAGAGCAAGAGAGAGAGAGAGGGTTTAGATGTGAATGATATTAATTATTCGTCCCAGAGGTGGCTGGCAAAAGGGTTCCCTGCTTCACGCGGTGGTGCGTGTGTGTGTGTGGTGTCTTTTGGGCCATTAAATTTAAATTTCCACACACTCAACATTGAGCAATGAGTGAATGATGTTAATTTCGGCGGAGGTTAATTGCTTCGTGAAGAAGGGCTCGGTTTGGTTCGAAAAAAGCAACCTTTCGGTGTGTTTATCATAACAGGTATTTTCGACCAGGTTCCGACATCGTTTAACTCCTAATGATTGCAGCGAGGTGGAGAATATTTCCACGAATCTCGAAGGTTGGTTTGTTTTGGTTTTCGGACAAAGAAAGACTCTTGCATTTTCTACACGATTTGTTTCTCCCCAATAGATGTATTTCGGTAAACTGTCATTACAAACAGCTCGGTATGGCAAATTGTACATTTGCGAGCACTACGTCTGCTCAGTGTGTGAGTATTTTAGGTTGCTGTGTGTGTGTGAGTGCAAGCCATTGTCCGAAGCATCGTTGGCCTCTAGACCTTGGTGCCTCTAAGCGGGGTTGTTTGTCCTGCTGGTAACTTGTGTGCTGTATTTTCGGTGAGGATTTCACTTAACAAGTAAGGAGATTATGTAGAGTAAAAAAAACGATACTTTAAACGCAAAAATGTACACAAAAATCGTTCGAGAACGAAAGGGATTCGTTGGAGTGCGTTGAAAGCGTGTGTTCGATAGCGTGCAGAAAAGTTAAAAAATCTACATCCCCGCGACAAAACGGACGCGTCCTCACCGATGTTCGTTACTATTCGTCTCGGTACCGCGGGTCGTGTGGTGTTCTGGTGCACCCAAAGTCCATCGCTAGCGATGGAAATATGGTGCACGGTTTTCTAAAGACTTTGTTTGGTGTTGTTTGGTGGCTTGGTAGGGCCTGTTGCAGGGCCTGTCGACGACTTAAACCGTTGGCAGATGGGCACCCTCCGGCTGGAATCCGTTCTCGTCGGCGACGTAGTTGACGGTGTACACCTGACCATCATCACCGGTGAACGAGTACGAGCCACGGACGACCAGGGCCTCCACATCATCGCCCAGCTTCTTCAGCTCAGCCTGCTCCTGGCGCTGGTGGCCATCGCTGGTCTCGAAGCTGTGGAAAGAAGAACGCGTTTTGTGAGAAAAAAAAAACTGCTGTCTGTTTTGTTGGTCGTGAAATAGAAAGATCAACATTGATATGGGTGTGGTCGAGATCAACTACGACTACGGGTTGCTCAATGGTGCCTCCGGGAGACGCACGGTCGGCTGATGACAAAATGATAAAACAAACACTGACTCCGAGCCGTAGCAGTAACCGTGAATGCAACCGCTCATATAATGAACAAACAAACCGTGAGCCGAGAGCGCAATTGGTGCAGATTTCAGACCGTGCGCACGGTTGCTTCACACTCTTCAATCTCGTATGTCGTAAGCAATTAACGTATTCACGCACACAAAAACAAACAGATGAAAGCAACCTAACTAAAACCGATCACATCCACCGAGGGGGTGGTTCGTCGCTTAGCGCGCCTGTTGAAATCTTTCGTATTCACTGACAAAACTCCGTTGCCGGGATGGCGAAAACCACACTTACGCAAACTTGTATCCATCGACACCGATGTTGTCGTTCTCGTACTTCAGGATCTGGGCGTTCTTGGAGTCATCGAGCGGGGCGGCCAGGGCCAGTGCGACGACGAAAGCGAAAGCAATGATGGTTTTCATTGTGAGGTTTTGGGGTGGGGTTTGTGAGAGTACTGAGTGTACGGTTGTGCGAGAACGTGGCTCCGCGAAGCAGTGATAACTGATTAGATGGACAAGCGACAACTGATGCCGATAACCGATCTGCAAACCTCTTTTATACACGTCCGACCCAAAACGCTCGCCGTCGTCGCCGCGGATGCTGCTGTATCCTGGTGGAGGCGCTCGAAAACGTGCAACGTGCCGGGGAGGGATGAGCAGTAAGCCATTTTTTGTTGAGTGTGTGTGCTCTACCGGAATCGTCTTTGTGGTCGTGTGCGTATGTGTATATAGGGGTGGGTTTTGTATTGTAGAAATTTAAATACAATCATCCGTGTACGTGTAATCCGGCGTCTGTGCAAGCCGGACGGGTGAATCTTCATACGACGTTCTATCCATCTCGCTCTCGGGCGGTACTTTCCAGGCCCTGCCAATGCTGTCATCGCACTACTGCCCGGCAACTTTTGTGCGTTTTGTTTTTTCGACCGGGGTAGAGGAGCTTTAAAAACGATCTAAGCTTCATAAAACTGGTGTAAATTTTTTGATTACGGAATGTTGCGGGCTGGGAGGGGTTTGGTGCTATGTCGAATCCCAAGGTGTCAATGAAGCGATGCGCGATCTTGCTAGACTCGTCTGCTAGATTTGCTGAGATGAGGTTGGTAGCAACATTAGCGACGGGATGATATTTTTATTGTTCGCATGACAGAAGGAGGGTTCGCAAGAGCGAGAGAAAGAGAGAGAGAGGAACAACTAGTCCCAAATGTCACTAACGCTCATTAATTTGCAGCAATATTTGCGAACGGTAAACATCATCTTCATCAACGAAAGTTCATGATCAAGCCGGCGAGTCATTATGGATTGGCAAAAGTTTATTGTTCGGGAGGGGTTGAAGAAAACAATAAGGTTATAAAATCGGTTTAAATGATGTATGGTTTAAGCGATTTGTGGAACGAAGATTCTTTGTTTTGTATGACAGGATTTTGGAGTGCAATTAAAGCATTTATCGCACAGCTCTTGATGTATATTGAAAGCTTTTAAGAAGTCATTTAACTATATTGGTAAAGCTCTTTGATCTAGCAGCGAAACTTCATTCGCAAAAGAAGATCGAAAGCGATCGTTCACGCCGCTAAGAACCAGATTAAAAGAAACTCTTTTTTTGCCCTCCCGAAAGCACTCTTACGCGCCGCCGACAGGTGTGTGAGTTTGGATGCTGCGCATTAGGAAGAAAAGCAAAACGCATCGGAGCAAAAGCAAAACTTTGCGGATTTTTTTTTTCGTTGCGCATACATGTTCTAATGCGGTGGTGTAAAATAGGCTCACTAAGCTACTTTAAGTCGATATTTGTTAACTAGCGTTTGAAGATTATCTGCCGCCCGGACTAAGATGGCGATATTTTACTGCGGCAGCAAGATGGGCCGGTCTCTCCAGTTCCACCTGTCTGCCCGTCCAAAAACACTGACCACCCCGACTTTGAATCGCTTAATCCGATTAGCATAAATTGACGCATCTCGCACCACACACACACACACATACGCGCCATCGAACGTTGTCTCGAAGTTGCATACGCGCTGATGTCTGTCGGGGAGGGTTCGCTCTTATCATCGAGCCTGATTTTTCTCTTCTGCGCTGACCTTGAATCAACTGGTGGCTAACCTCCGCTTATCAACGGCATCCATCATGAGGTCCAACCCGCCCGGTGGGATGAGCACGTGTCCCTCTTTCGCCCGTTGCAGCCCTTCGGCGACCTTAAAGTTCCGCACCACGACTTCTTCACATGATCGTCGGGCGGTTGCCCCACCTCGCAGCCGAAAAAGTAGTTCGGCGGTCCCGATTGTTGATGGCCTTTTCCGATAGGCATTCATCGTTACAGAGCCATCGGTTTTAGGAGTTACAGCAGAAGGGTTTCATTTTCGATACGATTCGAGAGAAGCGAAGAAAAAAAAATCCCCCACACATGTGGAACCGGAAACGAACGAAAGGGAAAACTGGTCCTAATGTTTGTCTTCCCAACATGGTCGTATCGTTTTCGTGTTCGGTTCTCAGCTCTCTGCACAACCGCGCCCTCCGGCTCCGAACCGGTTAGGAAGAGTCTTTTGGACACTAGAACTTAGGACGATCAGGGTTGTGCCTGTGTGATTGGAGCGACTTTTACGAAACAAATTAATGCTGCATCTTCCTTCTTACTGGTACAGACCGGTCCACGCAGCTCGCGCACATTTCAGATCGGGACATGTGTTTGTATGTGTGTGTGTGTGGAGGTTAATTTTAGATCATATTCAAATGTTAAAATTAACATCACATCTATGTTTGGCTGCGATGATGATCATGGCTCATGATCAAATACCAAACAAAAAAAAAGGCGAACAATTTTACAGCACCGAACCTGTTCTGTGGCGTCCAACGAAGAAAGAATCAGCCCAATAGGGAGGGGCCGGGTGCTACAACAGAAATCTCTCAAGATCCTAGCACACACACACACACAAGGCGCGGAAGGCGCGGAGACCCGTGTAGGGGACACGGTCCACACTCTCCATGGGAGACTTCAAAAAACCTAGACCGCGTTCAAGGTCCGCCAAATTTGTGATTCAAATTTTGGCCAGTGAGGGAAGGACCCTCACTCGGGTCCAATCTGTCTTCTTCCTGCTGGCACCACCCCACACCCTGCTAGCAGCGAGATGGCGAGGAGCGAATTGGCCGGGAGCCGCTGTTGTTTGCTGCTCTCATCATCGTTTTATTTCGAGAACGAAACGCTCCGAATCGGATCGCCCGATCGCACAGGTAGTTTTTGATTGTGTTTGACTTGGTGATTGGTTCTCGGCCCGGGTAATTATTGGACCGGCGAAAGGAAGTAATAAGACATGCGATTTAATTATATCATTCCGTGCGATAGGGGCAAGGATGTTGGCAAAATGTTGTGCGAATTAAACAACCAAAGCCGAAAGAGCCAGGAAGTTGTTGATACAACGATTGAATGGAGCTCTAATACGGGGATGAGAAGGAATTGTTTGAATGTCAGAAATGATTTTATAATTAAGATTATAGCATTATTAGTAGAGCCATCAAAAGAGTGGTTTTCAAAATTATAGCAGATATCTGCTGTTCATAAGGACATCCTCATGAACATCTGTTTCTGTCTGTGCAGACTGTCTGAAAGAGGGACAAAGCCAATTGACTGCCAAACACTGGTTGAACTTGACATTCCGCAACACTGCAACATCAAATATTAGGTCCACAATCTGTGCTGCATTGAATTAGCCATATTTGCTCAAACCATGCCTCGGTGCGTTGGAGTAACATCATCTGCATCTTGCTGGTACAGAAAAACGTGTTCCAAAAATGTGCCAAAATACTGAATGTCGTCAATCCAGGAAGAGCTGTTCGGCAAACAAACACAGGCCGCGGCGGAAGTTCAAAGCTCGTGCAAATATCTCCTAACGTACATGGTTTGCTTGTATGACGTAGGTAGAATGTGTGCAGTGTGGCGGTAATTTCGGGAACTTGGCTAAATGATAGAATTCATCTTTGGAGGAGTTTGGAATTTGGTTGAAAAGTCAGTCAACATGTTATGCAGATGTTTTGAACTCTCCAAGGCTTTCTTTAAATTATTTAACTAAACTCATAGTCATATTCATAGTTAGGTATGATTATGAATTTAGTTGAATAATTGAAAGATAGCCTTGAGGAGTTCAACAAATCTGAATAACAAAGACAACATTAATCACAACCAACAAGCTAGAGCCAAATAAGATCTTGGAAGATCCTAATATATTTAGATATGAAAATAACAATAACATAACAGTGAATCTTCCACTTCTATTTAGCGTAACGACATACACAGTCGTGCTAGCCTATGTAGGTAGACCTATTCTGAGACCTATTTAGAACTACAAATTCGCATTGTCAGTGCTTGCCACAGGGGATGGTCTATACATGACAGGGACCCAAGACGAGCTTGATGAAAGTGAGTTGATCGTCCCAGAACTGATCAGGTCACGATCTGAATGATAAAAATGCATATAATGTAAGGTTCCTAACATACAAAAGTTATGAAGAACTATTGCTTCTCCTGAATTTTATGAAAATCCATAATCAACCTGGCGAAATTGTATTCGCCAATTCACCGATAGACTATTCGGTCATCTTGATTTATTCTCAAACGCTAATCATACTTTTTTTGTCATCAATTTGAGCCATTTTGTCATCTTGTAAGTCTGTATCTGTAGATCAACCAATCGCTCATGCGTTTTCGTTGCCCTCAAAAACAGAACAACAGTACAACGGTCTTTATTTGTTTTGTTCCATATGATAGGCTTTTGTTATCACGATCTAATCTCTAACTCTCGCGCCATAGCACAAACCCGGCCTCCTTACAGGCTCGGCACATTCTCGACGTACTCCTTCGGGATGTGATCGCCCTCGGGATGGAAGCCCTGGCTGTCGGCCACGTACTGTACCACGTACTCCTTGCCGTCGTCGGCGACGAATTTGAAGTTACCCTGCACGTTCATGCCTTCCTGCTCAGTCTTCAGCTCACCCTGCTCCTGGCGCGCGATACCATCGTCCGACTCGAACCTAGAATGGGAAATTACAAAAATCTCACTCATTAAGAACTACTCGGCCAAATACTGCCAAGGAAATATGATGATCAATGGTTGTGCAATACTTACGCAAACTTGTAGCTTGCATCACCGTCCTGGACGTTCTCGTAGCGCAGTACCTTGGCGTTCTGGTCGGCGGCAACGGCCACGATCGCGATCAGCGCAAGCACAATCAGAGTCTTCATGGTGTGTGTTTTGGGGCGGTGGTTCGACTTCTTCTAAGCAGGGAAAACTGGGACCGGGCGTGAACCGTACTGGTCGAAGGCTGGGAACACAACTTGCTGAACCACGCCATGCACCGGCCGGCTTTATATACCTTCCTGCCCGGGCCGGGTGCTCTAGCTCTCCCATATCTTATGCAAATTTGGTTCTGCCAGAACTTCCAGTGTCAGCAGCAGCAGCAGCCGCAGTTTTATTTCACCCAGAACGACATCGCCCGAATCTGCCACAAAACGCACATTCGGGCCGATTCGCATGGGGCGGTCTCGAGTGTGTCCTGTTTTTCCTGTTTTCGTTCCGGAGATCTTTTTCTTTTCGTGCTTATTTTTGTTTTTGGCTGTCCTCATCCAAACCTTTGCCCCGAAAGGTGGTGGTTTGCTGTTGGCGCTGTACGCCTTTTCGGTGAACTACGCAAGTGTCGCTGGATTCGCACGTTCAAATCTGGCAACACTGGTTCCAAACTTTTTGCAGGCCACTATCTGCTCCACAAGTTGCTGGGGCCACAATGTCTACAAAGCGATCCAGTTCACAAAAAACGAATGCAATCATCGTCGTCGGTCGGTGGACTTTCCCCATACTACCCCCTCTTGCCTCCTGCACCCGTTGACACGTTCCGTTTCATTGATAAAATCGCTTCTCATTAGCATAAGCATTAGCCGAAATTAAAGTTATGACCCCATCGGGACGACCACGGGGACACCGACGGTCTTTATTTTTTGTGTGGTAACTCCTCAACCTCTGCCTCTCTCGTTCTACAAGACACTCACGCAAGACGCAGCACACAGGTGGCTTTTGCAAAGATTGAAAAAAAGGTGATTTGTCCGCCCAAAAATAAAGCAAAACCCAAAAGCAAGCAATCCGATCCTTATTTGGAGCTTCGCTCCGTTTCGGGACGGAGAACACTTTCGTTGTGGGTTTCGCTCGTGTGTGCGTGTGTGTGTGTGAGAATTAACATCGCTTATTAATACATCATGCCGGCCAGGAGCGGAGTCGTCCGCGAAAAGGTCATCGTATTAATGCTGTGCGATAAGAGCCGGGCCGGTTCTTCGTTCTGGGTCCGTTTGGATACATTTAAATTTGATATCAGCTTTGTTTATGTTGCGTTATTTAAATAATGAAGCCAATAAGCAGTTACATCACAACAGTTTGTTTGTTTTTTGTTATCAAATGCATGGGAAGATGAAGAGTTTCTTAAAAATAGAACCCTTCCGCGCCTCGCCAAGCAGGAGATACATACGAAATGATCGATCCGCTGCCCGGTTTGTGAATATATTCAACGATCACTCCGTTGCAAACGAAACGGCGCATTTGGAAGATAAGATCGAACGTTGTTCTGCTGCTGCGACGGTGAAACAAATTACCCAAATCTTGAGTCTCGATCGTTCAGCTATCGATAGGTGTTAGATGATCTGTGGAGATCACAGAAGCGGCTCGGAGAGGAGGATGCGTGGCAAACCTGTTCCAAAGGTTCTAACTAGTTCTAGACGTTAGGGGTTGATTTCTTTGGACTCTTCACAGAGTAGTAAAGTGCAAAATTTTCATTTTTGTAACATAAAGTCAACACTATCCCCCTCTGAGACACCTTCAATCATGTGACATGGTTCAGAAATTACCTTTAATAATATTTAAAAAAAAAACTCAAAAAAAGAAGGCGAAAGCGAAACGTTTGTCATATCGTTCTGGGCGCAAAACTCCATCCTTTCCACGTTTATGCAAACGAGCGTACAAGTGAAGAAAGATATCAAATCGCAGCAGGGCGACCATCGGCTGATTATAAATCTAAACCAGTTTGTGCCCGTCTGCCGGACATGGCACCTTTTGCGGAACCACACACACACACACGCCTGAAAGCTAGTCGCAAGCTGGCCAGAGTGAGGTTTCGGGCGTTATTTCCCCCTTCTTCCAACAGCACCAGAGGTGATGACTTTTGAAGCCGTTTTAGATAAGTGGTTGATTATGGTAAATAGATGTCGATTTTCTTTCTGCTTAATGTCAGTATCAGGTTTGGTGTCGTGTGGTTCGATTGGGTGGAAAAGATTGATTCTAGAGAAATACACGCCAGAACTTCGCTTTTTGTCTGTGCGTGAAAAAGAGCGCTCCTCGCTCGCTGTAACCTTCAGTGCCACAGTTTCGGCTACAGGGTAGTTCAGCTTAAGATACCATTAAACAACACATGAGCAGTTGTAGCACTCATCTTCACCTTCACTTTCATTGGCCACACCGTCGAGGGGGTTGTGCCAAAACAGCACACGAAAGCTTCCCGCCGCAAAACGAAACCGGTTGCTCGAAAAGGGGGAGGCATCGCGCGCCCAAAGCAACCTGCTCGACCGGGCGGGCTTACTGGGCTAATATTTTGATTGCCATGTACCCATCAAAGCGTGGGGTGCGCGGACCCTCATGCGTCAAGAATATCGCGCCCTCCCACCAACAAGCGGGCTTATATTGCGCACTCGCTCGAGGATATTTGTTCGGTGTGTTGACCTTCGCCGCGACGGCACGACGAAGGTATGTTTGGTTGACAAAATTTGAAGTCTCAATGCAATTCCTGGTCGGTGTAGTTTGGAAGTTTCTATGCAAGCGACACGATCTTCACCGTGGTCAACAGCTCACTTGAGGCCTTTGGTTCGAGTGCTCCGTCTCCCCTTCTACTTGAAGCTCAGACAATCATTTCTTGGAGTTGTGTTGGGAAGTACGTGCCACTTCTTACACCTTCTTGATGCCCTATCTCCACTCCCGCTAAAGCAACACTTCAGTATGCATTCAGCTTCCGGTCTCGTACACTCGTTTGAGGTGTCCAAAGAAAGACCAAGAGAGGGGTTTTTTTGCCTCATTGAATTGAAGGCAGCAAAAAATGTAATCGCTGTGTGCACAATCCATAATAAAACCGGCCAGCGTGCGTGATCCGCACCCGCCGGTAGGATGCTGCTGAATCATCAATGCTGTGTGGGCTGCAATGTATGTGGTTAAGCAATTTATGGCCCACAATTGGCACGTAATCGTAGTTGACATCCTTTTCTCTCCCTTTCCATTTTTTTTTCTAAGCTGAAACGGCTTGACAAAGTGTTTGCTGTGCAAGCAAAGCCTGTTGAAAAGCGTTTCAAACGGTTGCAGTGAAAGAGAATCGACCAAACAGCCGATTGCATACATTTAGGCGGCTTTGGTAGCGAACGGTGACGCGTGTTAGAAAGCAAGCAGGGTTTTCAAATTTGAACAAAAAAAAACGTTCGTTTCCAATCAGACTTTGACGACAGACTGTAAATGTCTTATAAGCACTTGGTGTGGTATTTCAGATAAAGCAAACCAAAAGTAGTAAAATGTTGCTAGCTTCAAGCGTAAAACGACATCTGTGAAACATAATGCTTGGTAACAAAACTACCCCTGCGTAAAACAAAACATGTCCAACACAGTAATGACATCCAGCCCGTACGCTTGCCAACATTACCACCTATAGCAAATTAACGACAACGACTTCTTCCTTTTACGGAGCTCGATTGGAATAACATTCACGGAGACACGGAGATGAAACGCCACCGCTTTTCTCTCTCTCTCGGAGGAGAGCCTGATAGCATCATGCAGATGATTATGATGATGATGATGTGGTGTTTGTGGCGCATCAAAAGTGAGCGTCCTTCAAAACGAGCCAGTCGGATCGGTTCAAAATCCTTCAACGGTTGGTGGTTAATTTCGGAAATATTAGTTTAAAAATAGCAGCTTTTTAGTGACGACGCGTTGCAAACCTTTATTTTAAAACAGCGTCAGGTTGGTGCGAAATTGAAATGAGCATGAGTTTTGGAGGCAATGAAAGCAGCAGCCTTAGCACAATCTGCGTGGGTATGATAATTTAATTTCCATTCGACTGCATCCCTCTAGGTACGGCACCAACACTGCCGTGAGCACGCTGGCCTTTCCCAAACTTCAGGTAGCGTCAGCAAACACAGACGCCAGCAAACACAGATGGGGAGAGGGGTGGGCACAGATGTCTCTTTGCACTCGCGGTGGGTTGGCAGCACCATTTACTCTACTTTACGATTGAATTCACGGAACGCCGACCAACCGGCGTCTGAATTTAGTCAGTGCTGTGCGCATCTTGGCTCGTTAAACATCTTGCGCAGGGTGACATCTTCCATCAATCTTGAGGGCGCCCGGGTTGAGCTGCCGCAAAGTGGGTATTTCCTTACGCGAGTGGAAAAATTTACGACCAGTGCGAAGGCTGCGGCCGATCGTTACGCCGCTACCAAAGACGACCTCCCGAGCGGACTGCCCCCGAGGGGGACGGAATATGGTCAAGCGCGCCTTCCAGCATTGCGGATAATTATTGGGCACTTTGCATGCGAGCAAAACGGTTTGCCCACGGTGGTCCGGCGCATCTTTTTTCCCCCGACCTGACATCCGCGGGCGGGCGTGGGGAGGATCTTTAACCTGACTAGGTAGCGAATCCAAAGCAAACCTCCCAGAAGAAGCTTGTAGAAAGCTGGAACGACGCTTCATGGCGACATCTTTATCCGGCTAAGGGTGTAAGGTCAATGGGGTAGGTTGGGGTTGGTTGGTTTCGGTGGAGATTCGTAGCTGAAGGACAAACGCGTTTGCGAAGAATGGGACAACAAAACTTCAAGCAGATCATCCACTGAAGTGCAACACTTCTTCTTCTTCCCTCTCCGGCACAAGGTGTAATAATCGAGCAAATTAGGGTCGTATAATGTGCAGTTGACGGACTTCCCAGGGTGCGGGTATTAAACCTGCCAAGACCCGACAGGGAATGAAGATGGGTGCCGATGGGCACCTTGTGCGCCAACGAGGTGCTTAATAAAAGTGATGATGATCATTTACAATGAAGAAGGAGCAGAATTGCATCTCAGGTTTGCAACTCGATAATTCGATACGATCGACAAAACACCCTCGAGAAGGAAGATCAGGAATAAGAAAGACACATGGTAAGGTTTGTATTTTTTGTAAAATAGTGTACTGGTTTTTTCATTGGGCTATCATTGAAAAAACACAGCTCAGGTCACAGCTTTTATTGGGTGAAGGTGGTGGTGTACTGTTGCTCGCAGAATGTTTCATTAACCTTAACAAGCTAATAACAGAGAAGTGTTTGGGAAATAGAGCGCGAGACAGAAGGAAAAAAGGAGAACGAGAGAGAAAGAGAGATCCTTTGTTTAGTTTCCCTCCTTACAGGCGCGGGATATGGGGAGCTTCCGGCTGGAAACCGTTCTCGTCGGCGACGTAGTTCACGGTGTAGACCTGTCCATCGGGGCCGGTGTACGAGTACGAGCCGCGGACGACCAGGGCGGCCACATCGTCTCCGAAGTTCTTCAGCTCGGCCGTCTCGGCGCGGTTAATGTTGTTGCTGGTTTCGTACCTGCGATGGAAAGCACAGAACAGAAGGTGAGCGACACAGCAACACCAGCACAAACCAATCACCAATGCACCAACGATGATCACTGTCACTGTAATGCACTGCGTGAAAGACACTCACTGGAAGTTGTATCCATCGACACCCAGGTTATCGTTCTCGTACTTCAGCACCTGAGCGTCCCGCTCGTCGGCGGGTGCGGCAAGAGCGACGGCCAGAACGGCGGCAAACACGACGGCGAATTTCATGGTGGAAGGATGGTTTTTTTGCACTATTTACTGCAGGGTGGTAACGAAATACAGTGACTTGCTGGCGCTACGTTAGACAACTGACAGCAGTGTGGCGGTTTGCGTTTCTATTTATACTAATCACATTCACCCAATGTTGGGGGGAGGTGCGTGTGCTCGTGTGACGACGATCTTTAGGCAGAGAGGGGGGAGGGGGGACTATCATCTCCCTTACCCGTGAACCACCCGGGCTCGCGGGATAGTTTTGCAATCCGGCGACTCTGACGCTGTCTTCCCGCACGGTACGGCACGAAGGAGTAAGGCACATCACGCATCAAACAGAAAAAAGTAAGGTGCGGGAGTGGGAACACACACACACACAACAGGCGATCCCAGACCCATCTTTTTGCTTCGAGATAAGCTACGAAGAGGGAGGAGTACGACACCCGCTTCGGTCTCTAATTCGACCGGCCCCGACACACGCGCCTGGGCGAATTCAAATTTTTATGTGACCCACACCCTAAATAAAAATTTTGAACCGGTTTCGATGATGAGTGAGCAGAGCGAGCTGCCCGGTGTCACCATCATTCGCGGTGCCAAGACTAGGCTTTACGTTTGTGTGTGTGATTATGTTCATGTTCCATCTGTCTTTTGTTGGTTTTGAATGTTTCCAGCACAAAGTTAGAAGCCCTTCCGTTGCTTCAGGCCGCGGAAGAATGGAGATGGGGCCGGCGGTGCAACTGCAAAACGGTTCCGACACACACACAGGAGACCGATACCAAAAATTGGCGGAAAATTTCAATGCCAGGATGCATGCTTTATCTGCTGTGGAAGGGAAGACCGGATAAATCAATATCAAGTGTGTGCGGGCTCACCGATTTGCCAACGGAAATGTCAGTGGCGTTTGAAATGGAGCGACCGACCGTGAAGCAAACGCATGCGGCATGCTGCGCGAGACGGTTTCGAGTAGGTAGCGCAAATGTCGAGGCCTGCTTTGTCCGGTCCGCCCTGTGCGCCTGGGGGAGAGAATGATCGATTTCGGACGGGTGAGAAGCACCCATGCGGAGGTCTTTTAATCACTTGTTGTTGGTGTTTTTCTGTATGTTGCTCCAAAATCTTAAGCTTGCTTCCGAAAGGATGTTTAATAGTTCTCCCCCGGGGAGTTGCTCGCAGTTTGTGTACAAACAGGGCTAATGATTTTGAGCCCCATAAAAAAGTAGCATGATTATGAATATGGCTTCACATTTGTGCACGGAATAATAAGATGGTTGGTGGTCTAGAGCCGTTGGGTTTCGGGCCGAAACCAAACGTGAGCCGTCATGTGCATTGTTTGGGAGTCAAATGCTGCAGTATCGGGTGAACTATCTCGTGTTCATGGTACGGTATGGTTTTATGTAGTCCAGCCGACCAATTTCATTGAAATTCAGATCAGGTAGTGTGGGTAAAGCTTTCAGTAGAGATCGTTGAACTTTTGCATACAGTAGAATTAAAAGCTACTTTCATTCTCATGACTTTCAGCTTCTTTTTTATTATTTTTAAGTAATGGCGATACTTCTAATACAGCGAATCTGAAGTTTTCGTTCTAGTTCTTAATTTTGGGATCTTTTACACCTCCATGTAATTTTTTTGACTTTGATAACAAATAGCTGTGTGATCTTTAAGACTTTGAACTTACGTTAGGATGATGCAATCAGAAATGAAAAGAACCGTCACAAAACTTAATTTTAATGGTTTTCTGTCAGGACCATACTGGGTCCCATACTGGGTCAGGTTCGTTCGGTGGTTCAAATAAGATCATTACGCTTACAGAGTTACAGAGAAGACAACACTACTACATCCTTTAACATAGGAGATTCTCAGATTCGGAGATTCTTCAATATAAATCTCTTAGGAATAGGAATTATGAAGTATTTTTTGGGTCCTCTTCTGTTCATTAAAATAGTTATCTGTCTTAGAAAGACGTGTAATGGATGTAAATTGTTAATAACAAATGACATTTTATGTCGGAAAGAATGCGCTCAACGACTTAAGAGACTCCACTGTATTTCATTTATAACAACTTATGTGGTGTTTGAGTCATTTCATTCATTCAAATTTCTAGTAGTGAGAAGCACCTTTGTACGATCTCAAACGCTGAAAAGTTAGGCTTGAGAGACTTGAGAAATTCCCAAAACATCTCTCACTCTTAGCATTTTCTCAAAATCTTCTATCAAAAGAATCCTTCCAGCACACCCAGTTATACTCAAATGAACTATCGTTCTTTAATTAACAAACCGAAGGAAGAAAAAACAAATGTTTAACCTATATGGACCAATCGTAAAAAGTTTGCACTAACACACACTGCCAACCAAACCCCGTTTGCCTTACTTCGGCAGATGGGGAGCTTCCGGCTGGAAACCGTTCTCGTCCGCAACGTAGTTCACCGTGTACACCTGCCCATCGTCACCGGTGAACGAGTACGAGCCGCGCACAACCAGGGCCGCATTTTCATCGTCGAACTGCTTCAGCTGGGCCTGCTCCTGGCGCTGGATGCCGTTGCTCGTGTCGAACTGGAAGTTGTACCCGTCGATGCCGTTGTGGTCGTTCTCGTACTTCAGCAGCTGGGCGTCCTTTTCCTCGGCGCCTGGGCGCGGTGCGGCATAGCCGAGCGCTAGCAGGCCGGCGAACAGCAGGATAACGATGGAGGTCTGCATGCTTGACGATGCTTTGTTGCTTGGGCTCGTAGGCTTGAAGGGGTTGTAGTACACGGCAGTACACTGCGTCCAAAGTTTGAGGCTGCAACTGATGCTGTCCGAGAGTGCGGGACCAGCTTTTTATACTCGAAATCAAACTGTTCCCTGCAAACACTGTACGATTACGACCTTCAGCCGGCGTGTGAGGCGATCGTGTTCCTCCCTTGGTGCCGTGCAATCGCGTACCCCCTTTTCGGGAGGAGGGAACGGTGGCCAGTAGCATCCGTGCCTTGCTTGCACTAAGAAGGAAAGAACCGTCGGGTGAATGTCAAGTTTACACCCGTCGTACCGACATCCGATCGGTATGAATTGGATTGTGTGTTTCTGAATGAATCGCGTTTCCCTTCGCTCCTCCTCGCCCAGTGAAAGAAGCCCAATATAGCACACACGCCACCAATTGGCGGGTCAATGAGAGGGTTAACGCATTTTTTGGCAAAAAGAGGTTGTTAAAAATCGCGGCAATAAATTAGCAATGCCAAGAGAGGTGTCCAAAGTGTTTGTGTGTGAGTGGATCACTTCAAAATTGAAACTTTTGTCACTTTTGAAGCTACTGGACAATCAATTCAATGTTTGGAATATTCAATATTTACAAATTACGCAATCAGAAGCAATTTGGGGCGATTTGATCACCATTTGTCACCATTCAACTGTAACTGGCATATCTTTCAGCTCTTACAAGTGACACAAAGCATGTTTTGGTACAATTTCCAACCATTTATTTACATCTCGAGTACACCGTTCGTTCCGCTCTACTCCTTCGGCAGATGTTCGCCTTCCGGCTGGAATCCGTTCTCGTCCGCAATGTACGTCACCGTGTACACCTGCCCGTCGGCGGCCGTGTACGTGTAGGATCCACGCACGGCCAGGGCGGACGCATCACCGACCGCCTTCAGCTCGCCCGCTTCCTGCGCCGAGATGCCGTTGCTCGTCTCGTACTGATAGCTGTACCCGTCGACACCGTTGATGTTGTTGTCGTACTTGAGCGTTTCGGCGTTCTGGTCCGGGACGGGGATGGCCACGGCCGCGGCAACGCACAGGGCCACACAGATCAATGCACACTTCATGTTCACGCGGAAAAAGATTTGGATGTTCTCTCGGGTGAATTACTTCAATCTGTTGATGTTCGAACGAGATGCGTCGTTGACGGTTGCAATGCCAAGAACGTTACTAAAGAACGATGTCACAGGTGTGATCGCTTTTATACTGAAATCAGGCACCGGGTAGAACAGAACGCTATAATCCACCCCCAAAAAAGTGGCTCAGTTTCCAATGATTGTTTTGCACATTTTGTCACAACATTCGTTGCAGTCTTTGCTCTTGTGAGGGGGCACAGAAAAATGCGTCCGAAATGGGAATTTTATGTGCATTTTCCATGCATAAGCTTAGGCAGAACCGGTCCAAGAGCACGGACGCAACACGGATGTCGGGTTCGGTTGAATATCAAAGGAGAGTTTGAATATCTGTAAAAAAAAACCAGTGGAATAGGAACGCCTCCAGATAGAACTAAACCGGTGTTGCATCGATTTTCGTCTTTCGAGGTATCGAGGATCTTCGAACTATTTTTTTGCTTTTTATTTTTTAAATCAAACATGATCGCATCAGCAAACTGATCGTGGATGGGAAGAATTCTTGAAGCTAAAGACGGTGATGACTTGTTCTTGACTCTTAACAGTGAAATGCTTTAAACCCCAAAAGGTTTTCCCACAAAAGAATTTGTCACTATAATTTGGCTTCTGGATAAGGATGATTTGGAGTTTGAATGACCAAACTACTTGGGAATATGTGCACCTTCCGGCTGGAATCCGTTCTCATCCGCAACGTAGTTGATCACGTACACGGTCCCGTCGGGCCCGGTGTAGGAGTAGGATCCTCGTACGGCGATCGCCTCATTATCCGTGCCGGGATTACGCAGCTCAGCCTCCTCCGTTCGGCTTGTACCGTCGCTTGTGGCGAACCTGTGTCGATGAGATCAGAGTCGCTTTTCATTAGCCAGACACTATCCCAGACAAATCTAGCACAACTTACTCGAATCGATAGCCATCAATTCCAATGTTTTCGCTGCTGTACCGCAAAATCTCGGCATTTCGGGAGTCATCCAGCGGGGCAGCAAATGCACTAATCACCAGTGTTAAAGCGATTGCTGCTAATAGCTATAAACACACAGAAGTTTTGGACATTAATTCAAAGTTGTGTGAGAACTAGTGAAAAGAATATTGTGTACCATCTTCATCTTGAAGTAACTGTTTTTTTCTAATATATCTTAGAACTGATGTACTACAACTTGTGCGATCCGTCTTCAACCACTTAGCTACCGTAACTAACGGTGGACAATGCAGCTAGCATCTTCTTTTATACGCTATCGGTGTTCTTCAACAAACTGTCATAACTTGTCAGCTTCCCCTCAGCAGTAATTAGGATGCACACACCACACTTTTGCTTGATAACGGTCCTGCGGTTGCCCTCCGGGGGTTCGCCCATGCCTCCTACTACAGAACGTGATTCGCTTTCAGCGAGACAGTGGCAGTGTGTCATTCGATCAGTCGATCAATTACATCGATCATATCACGTGGAAAGCATGAGTTTTTGCTAGCCATGTTGCTAGTACTGTACTGTACTGTGCTGCGTCTTCCGCAAACCGGTAATACGGTAAAGTGTGAAGGTTCATTCTCGTACCTGGTTCCACTGCACTGACGAGTGAGGACCTCGTCTGTGAAGGTACGGTGAGGATGATGTTCAACGCATTAGATCGGGTTTGAAATTTGACTCCCTAGGTAGGCGTACGCGCATCCGGTTAGAACCACAGAATGCTGCTGGTGAGCAAGCAACAAAAAAACTGGTCCGAGGTCTGGGGCAAAGCGATCGCGTTGAACAGTGGAAGAAAGATCACTTTTGCTTTCAATGTCTCGTCGCCGTTGCGGTGTAGACTCGAGGCTAGGCACTTGAGATTGGAGTCTCTTTCGCTCTCAAGTGAGACAGCCTGTGTGCTCCGTAGCGTAGCAAAAACGACGGCACAGCAAGAAACCTTCTGTTTACTGTATCACTTACCCGACTTTACCCCGCAACCGCCAAGCCACAGCGAAAATACGGTACAGTGAACAACGAAACGAAGTGCCAGTAGCACTCTCAGGACGCACGCACGCACGTCGGCAGTAAATATGTAATGATTTATGGTCCCTCTTTGATGTGCTGCCGTTAGTGGATGCATCTCGCGGGAGGTTCACATGCCCTTTTTTGTGCCTGTTTGCGATGCCCCGGACGAAAAGATTCTAACCAAAAGATGACATGCAAATGTCAGAGCCCCAATTGGACACCCGTTGGGTTTTGTCGCCAAAACAAAGCAATTTATTGTGTCGGTAATGATGACCGATAAGCTGGGTGAACTATTGGAGTAGCTCTTGTGGGGGACTGACTTCCCAGGAAATGTGTTTTGCAGGAGTGTAATATTTTACAACAAAATCGATTGATGCGCCTCTTTACAGTTGGCTGTAACCGTCGAATCTTACGGCATACGGGCGCGAGCTAGAAATATGATGCAAAATCCAGTCGAACAAACCGAAAACGAAACCACACACCAGAAAAAGAAACACACCACAGATATGCTAATGAAAGTATCGGTCCGCCGTGAGACATTCCGTCCCAAACCGCTAAGCTACCCCGGGAAGAAAGAAGAAGAATCTACACATGGATGTGTATGTGTGTGTGTGTGTCTTTCTAGTACTTTACCATGTTTGTGCGTGTACGTGTTAGTGATAGTGAAAACTGCTCGAAGGCTACATCCAACCGCTCGTTGACGATTTTCTTGATCATCTTCCATGCACAGCCCCACCCTTTTCTCGTTTATCGTCCCCTCGCGCCACCTCTGGGGTCCGGGCACTCGGAGGGGTAAGGGGGGGGAGGGGGGGAGTGATCGAAAAGTGGTCCAATCACGACCCCGCACCATGCGCACCATTCACCAGCAGCAGCAGCAGCAGCAGCAGTCAGCCAGCCACTTTCTGGTTAACCTTGAAAGTATCTTCTTCATCTTTCTCCGCATAGTGTTACCGCAACATCGGGCTAGCATCCCCCTACCCGGTCTTACCCTTCCCTTCTACTTTCCACCAACAACAACAACAAAATCCATGGTAACGCGAACGCTTGCGTGCTTACACATAAGTCACATTTTAGTAGTAATTTATGCACGGTATTACCGCGCTACAAAAGCGTTTGGTCGCCGACAACTCACCGTGGCCAATGTTCCGCGGCCGTGTTCCTTTTGTGCAAACGTTCTCAAACGGGGAAGGTTAGCATGGCTTGGGGGGCGGGGGGACAAAAAATCCCCGAACTTAAGCATCGAAGCTAGAATGATTAGATATCTTAGAGGCTCAGGCCATCGATTTGAAGGCAGCCTCAACGAAAAAGGGAAGTTAAAAAGAGGGCTTCTGGGAATTCGGACTGTTTTTTGGGACCGTTTTTTTCAAAAGGGAACTTTCAGCACAGCCTTGGTTGACATTGGGTCGAGCTAAATGGGAAGGACGCTGCTTGCTGGTGAACATCGCGATCGAGATAATCACCATCTTGAGCGTCACCATCATCATCCACTAGTTGCTTTGCTGGCGATGCATCATCGATTATGTCAGCGTGCATCAGCGGGCGCCGCCGAGACACCGGTCACCTCCGAATTGACCTCCTGGCGTCACATCGCCGATCATCTCGCGCTCGCCGACGGAGATCGCATATTTTGGAGCCTGAGCCCGTTCGTGTTTGCGTTTGTGTGACGGTATTTTACATCTACTTCGACCTACATCCCTCCCATCGTAGGTGCGATGCGCTCGTTTGGCTTGGGAGGAAGGAGATTTTGTTTTTCTGCTCTCTGTCACCTTTCTTTCGAAGCTCGGTTAGTTGGTATCTCTGTGTGTTAGTGTTTTTTTGTTCGGGGACACACTCTGAGCAAACCAAGCCAAAAAAACACCCCAAAACTGTTTGTTGTGTATGATGCGTGGGTAAGATGCGTGAGGTGAGGCAAGTTTTACGGTTCAATTTTATGGCGATGTCCACGGGCACGCTTGCATTTTGGTGTTTCGTTTGGCTGGGAGGCATCTTGACTTTTGGTGGCCTTCCCGGCCCGCTGCAACCTTATCTAGCTGGGCCGTAGCACGTGGGAGGGAAGCGCCAGTGTTTGTTTGTGTTTGTGAGCACATTTGGGAGAGAGAGGGCTCATCTCGGACGGCATTTAATCGGTCAGCTGTAATCTAAATGTTGGTCCTCGTCCGATCAGCTGGGCTGCGCTCGTGGCGACAACCCTTCGAGTGGGCTGTGCATCCAGCCCAAAGGTAAGAGGGATTAGCATGATAGGAGGACATAAAATGAGGTCACTGGAATGCAATCTTACTGCGCTTGTTTGGATAACATCATATCACATTGCATAAGCTTGAAAAGGGGGAACGTTCTATAAGTTCCAGCAGATCCACAATATGTCATACACTGTTCTCTCCTTCTCACTCTTATTTCCATCTGTTTTGTGTTTTGTTTTGTTTTGTTTTTTGCTCGTGAATGATTATCTATAGCAACATAATTGCTTGGCGCCTCCTTGCGTCCGCAGCGAGACAGAAGCAATGCTTATGTAACGGAAGTGATCTGACACGCATCGCGCTCTTATCAAATCGGAGTTAAAACTAACAGCGAACCAGCAAACCGATTAGCATATTATCGTAGCAGGCGTGTGCGTTTCGAGGTTGAAAGGTAGCTTTGAAACCAGTTCACTCCGAACAAACGTTCCGAATGTGTTCCGAGCAAAACGTATGGAAAGAGCCTTTGCGTTATGCCTTTGGCGAACCACAGCAACCTTTGGTGCAGTGTTTGGTGAAGAGCTGTTGGGCTGAAGTGCTCTTGGGAGGAACAATGCTTCACTGCATCCTTCTTTTTTTTTACGTTGCAAGTATTGTAATGAAGACGTTTTAGACTGCTCTGTGCTGCGTTCTCCAAAACCACACCTTCTACTAATAGAGCCATCAGTGTTTGATGTTTTCTCATCAGCGTTGATCGAAGCTCATCATCCACCGTGCGCTCGTGTGTGCACCCATACCGTGGCCATGCCTAAATCCCCGTGTACTCCTTGAGCTGTCACTTCAAACCTTTGTGTTTCGATGTTGTTTAACTTATTCCAAACTTAGTCCCCCCCGCAACCACTCAATCACACCTTTGTTAGGCAAAACGATGTCCAAAATGGTAGTTTTAAGAAGCTGTACGACATAGTTTGATGGCCAGTGCTCATCATGAACCTTATCGGGGTGGTAGTATCGTTAGGCACGCTGCTAGCTGTATCGGAATGTGCTCCGATGGAGTCGTCGGATGCGGATCAGGATACCGAGCTGCTCAGCTACGAAAGTGTCCACGGGCAGGAAATGTATCGGTTTAAGTGAGTGATCGCAAGTGCTTGAAGCTTGTTGCTAGTGGAGTGTAACGTTCTGCTTTCTTTCTCACAAAAGGTACGAAACGAGTGATGGACAGTTTAGGGAGGAAGTCGGCATGCTGGTGAACGTTGGAACGCCCGAGCAGGAGCTGATGTTGATGGGCCAGTATGGGTACAAGAATAAGGACGGCACGATGGTGATGGTCATGTACACGAGCGGCAAGAAGGGCTATCGGGCACGAACGGTGACAAGAAACGCACGCGATGCAGATTTAAGGATGAAGGCATTCCTGTCGTTGCTGATGGGATAGAACTGCCGGGGTTGAGATCAGTTCTAGGGTTTTAATTTTAATATTAATAAGTCACCTTTAGCCGGTCTCGTAGTACAGTCGTCAACTCGTACGACTTAACAACATGCCCGTCATGGGTTCAATCCCCAAATAGACCGTGCCGCCATACGTAGGACTGACTATCCTGCTATGGGGGGAAATCAATTAGTCACTGAAAGCCAAGCCCACAAGTGGTACAGGCAGGCCTTGACCGGCAACGGTTGTTGAGCCAAAGAAAAAAAAATGAAAAAAAACCTAGCAGCAAGTAACTTCAACGAAACTGCTTCAAATAAATTGCAAAAAATAAATCCTTCCAATTTATGTATTCGATAGCATAAAAATATGTAAAAGTCATTTATATGTGTTTTCATGTAAATTGCTGTGACTAAAACAATTGCAGTTACGCATCACATGGTACTTTATGCAATTTTATTTGCCCGTTTATTCTGTTAACCTTTTGATTACCCTTATTTTGTGTAGATATATTGAATACCTGTACCTAAAACAGCCCTGAAAGTATAGCCTCTTTTACGACCCGATGAAAGTGATCTAAAATTTTCTAATGTATTTTTGACGATTTTTTATCATACTGAGCTAATAGCTGCTTCGTTGGAGATGTTGACTGTCGTTGATATAGCAATTCAATAGCATTTGTTGCAATATTTCAATTGAAATCAGCTTATAAATATCTCTATCCAACAAGCGATAGCAGCACCGTCCTATCGATAGGACCAGCTTCAACGTTTGGTGTGAACTCTTCTTCAACGGACGACGGTTCGCTTTCGACTCGATAGCCATTTTCATCCGCAACAAAATCAACACGATGCATAACGCCATCTGGTGTGTAGTAGCTATACCAACCCGTCACGCGCAACACTCCCGTGCTTGGGTCGATCGTACCGACTTCTTCCCGTGCCTGTCCATCCTTTGTTTCGTAGCTAGAAATAGACGTTTTTTTTATCATTCTGGAAATATGATTCCGAAATTCAATTGAACTTGATGTACACTTACGAGAAACGATATCCATCCTCGGTTTGCACGTTCTCGTAGCTAATTAGATCGTCACCTATTGGAGCTCCAATGATAAAAGAAGTAAGCGTGACACACACGGCAAGAAACACACAAATCTGCCACAGTGCAAGTTGGAAATAGGAAAGAATGTAATATTATCTTCAAGATTCAGCACAATCAAATCAACAGCATTCTTACCACACGCATCGTTACTAGAATCCTTTATGTGCAGTAAAAGCAAGTTCCCAAACTCTTCTAATATCACTCACAAAATTTGCTCTGCGCTAACATGAACCACACTCGTCAGCACCTTTCACACGTCTACACAGCTTCAAAGCTTTTGCAAAATCTAGCGCAAAACTGATGCCCACCGAGGGGTCAGATTCAGAAATGATTAATGCGTCCCGGGCGAGACGCGAAGATCCGCCGAACCGTACCAGAAAGGTCATTACCTTCGGACCAATCTTAAGAGAGGTTCACCGGGTACGTTTCAATGATCCCGGCAGACGATCTCGCGAAGTAACGCTCAATTGCACGATGATCGTTATTGCTACTGAGAGGGACAGGTTGCTTAATGTTGGTCGTTCCCCCTTTTTTTGCAACGCTTTTCGTTTTTGCTATCCTCAAACTATGAATACCAACTTTACGGCATTGCTAATCGTATTAAGCTACTTAACAAGAGTTTTTGTAATTTAACATTTATTAAATGGATGGAAGAAAACAGAAATGTTAAATTATAAAATAAAATATGAAACATCCAGACGAGGTGTTGCAAAACTACTGATACTATTTCAAAATATGATCAAAAGAATCCTGCCGGAAACAAGTGATGAACCTTTCAATATATCCAGCAAGAGGGTCTTGATTTTTTTTTAAATAATTTTATTCATACATTTGTGATGTTATGCGTATTAAATATTATAAATAATTATCCAAGCTAATATCATAACTAATTCCACGGAAAACAACCCTAACTCAGCCTCTTTGATAATCCATTGAAAGCGAACTATTACTTATTTCTATCTATAGTGTATTGTTTGACAATTGTTAGCTTCTGTGTTGTAACATATTGTTATTAAAAAATAACTGTTTTTCTTGCAACGTTCCAAGAAAATGTTTCTCCCTATCCGACGAGCGATAGCAGCACCGTCTTATCGATAGGTGAACCAGCAACAACCATCGGTATGAATTGTGCCACAACGTTCGGCGGTTGGTCAACGATTCGATAGCCATTTTCATCCGCAACAAAATCAACACGCTGCGTAACGCCATCTGGCGTGCGGTAGCTGTACCAACCCGTCACCGTCAGCACCCCCGTGCTCGGGTCGATCGTACCGACTTCTTCCCGTGCCTGTCCATCCTTTGTTTCGTAGCTGGAAATACATGTTTGATTTTTTTTATCATGGAAATCACAATAAATTAATGTAAGGTGCACTTACGAGAACCGATATCCATTATCGGTTTGCACGTTTTCGTAGCTAATTAGATCGTCGCCCATTGGAGCTCCAATAACAACAGGAAGGAGCGTTACAAACACACAAAGAAGCACACCACGAATCTGCCACATAGAAGGAGGGGATTAAGAATGTTTTTTGAATCATTTCTCTCTTGCTTCATCACAATCGAACGAACAACATTCTTACCGCACGCATTTTATTTCCTAGAATCTTTCTCTACAAAAAAATAAAACTGCTTTACTCCTTTGTTTCAGATATTTTTCTTCACACAAAAAAAAACACCAATACTCGTTGGCACCAAATACAATACACACTCGTTGGCACCCTCAGCACGTCTACGCAGCTTCCAAGCTTCTGCGCAAAAGCTAGCAAAAACCGATGCTCGCCGATGGGTGAGATAGCGCTTGATTAGTGCGTCTGTCGTTGCCCAAGCCCGAGAAGCGAAGAGGCCCCCGAAGAGCCGTTTCAGCAAGGTCGTTGCCTTCGAACGATCCTAGGAGATGTTAATCGGGTATGATTCCAGCAAGCGAACTCACAAATCAACGCTCGCTGCGCGGTGATCGGTTATGCTACTGACAGGGACAGGTTCCACAATGCTGTTCGTCTTTGTTCCGACGTGTATCGTGTTTCATTTTTTGTCTTCAAATTTTAATACTATCAATACCACGTTGCTAATCGTACCAAACTACTAAAGATAGGATTTCCATAATTTAACCGCATTTAAAATAGCACACGCACAAAATCGTAATTTATATCGCCCCCGTTGGCTGATGTCAGCCGACTAGGGATAGAAGCACTGTTCGCGAAACGCCACTATCGACGAGTGGCGTAAGCACGCTGAACGCGGTCGGATCGGACAGATCGGCCCCGGGCAGATGCATCCCGAGCGGCCGGTAGCCATTCTCGTCCGCCACGTACTTGACCTGGTAGGTGACGCCATCGGGCCCGACGTAGCGGTACCAGCCCGAGATGACCAGCTTGCCGGTGTTGGGATCGGTCTCAACCGTTTCATCGCGCCACTGATTGTCCTTCGTTTTGTAGCTTTAAAAATGCAAAATAGGGAATGATTGGTTAATCAAATATTTTCTTCTTTGTTTTAGTAATGTGGAACTAAACGCGTACGAAAACAATTGCCCATTTTCAGTGCTTATTATCTCATAGTAGTGGAAGTTGTGGTCCTTCTCCATCGCCGGTCGGGCGTCGGTCAGTAGCGTTGACAACAGCAGAAAGGCAACAAGGCACACGCATTGCTAAAAAGTTTACATATTTTAAAAAAATAGTCGTCAAACTAACTGCTTTTCTAGCGCATAAATCAAACACTCACCCGATACATGATGGATGGGGTATTAAGCTACAACAGCGCAACATAAAAGGCGTACAACCTGTTTCTAGCGTCGCGAAGATTTGACTAACACATAACGTCCAAAACTATGGCTACACTCGGTGCCAAAACGTTTAAGTTTGCCTGGTACGCCCGTTTGATCAGCGGTGTAGCGATAATTTTTATTGATTTTCATTCGCACGCAGTGGCATGAGTGGGGATATATCCTGCCCACAGTACAATTTTTACTTTTTTATACAAAACAGCAACCAAAAGCGCACAAAACCGGAAAGCGCAGAATTTTACGCCAATTTTCAACCGCACCGCCCACGGCCTGGTTGGCCTGGTTTATCCAACCAGCGAGAGGAGCACGGTTTTCGAGATTCCACCCGCGAACGGGGTAGAAATGGTGTACAAATCTGGATTCGGATCGGCACCGGGCAGATGGGCGCCGAGCGGCTGAAACCCGTTTTCGTCCGCCACGTACTGCACGGTGTAGAGGACACCGTCCGGCCCGAGGTATCGATACCACCCGGAGATGACAATCTTGCCCGTGTCTTTATCCCAGGAGACCGTTTCCTCGCGTGATTGGCCATCGTTCGTTTTGTAGCTGGAAGAATGTGGACAGGGGAAACAAAGCAGTTGCTTTTGGGTAGTTTACCAAGACAGTGCGATAGTGGTGCTTACGAAAACATTTGCTCCTCGTCGTCCGCCTCGTGGTAGAAGCTCTTCAAATTTGGATCAACTCCTTGGGCCGGTGCCCCGCCGACACCGCGCGAAATGGGTACGAGTAAAAGAAGGAAACAAATCTGTGAGACAGAAAAGAACGTTGTAATACTCGTATTTATGTGTTTCTTTCATGGCTCTCCAACCTGATTCTTCATGTTTTTTTACAGGAAAAGGCAGCCAAAATGCTACCAAATCTACAGAGCGAGCTCCCGTTCCAACCTTGCTCGCTGGGAAGATCTAGTCAAACTGACAGTCCAAAATGCCGAAAATATTTTTAGAAAGATCCAACCGTTTTTCTTTTTGTCTTTTACCACGACTGAGCGGCCTTGAAGTGGCATCTTTTCACTGGAGAATGTGGATGGAGACATCAGCAACATTCAGCGATGCACCGGAATGAGGGTTATTCCCCAGCTAAATAGTTGAAACACGTTTGATAAGTAGCTCACCAATATTTACAGCGTACGCTTGGCTTAAGTTATAAGCGCATGTGTTTGTCTTGGTATCGCCGGCAAACATAACCTTGACAGGCACACAGATGCTAAAGACCGAAATGTTTTAGTGTTGATGTGCCGCTGTTGCAAACAGGACGGACTCAAGCAACGATGGTAAGATACACGGTTTTTTTTGCGGAATGCGTGCTCAAGAAGGTGTAATCTTTTATTAAAATTTGATCTTCGTTTAAGCGTTCCTACAAGTGGATCCTAGCAACGGTGGCAGTTGCACTGACCGTAACCGCGATCCTGGCAGCGCCCGTTGTAGAAGAGGAACCCGACATACTATACTACGACAACGTGCGTGATGATCAAGGATACTTTTATTCCTACAAAACGAAGGATGGCCAGAGCCGCCGGGAGCAGGGATACATTGATCCCGAGTCGGGCATTTTGCGTGTGACTGGGTCGTATAAGTACATCGGTACCGACGGTGAAACGTACGAGGTGTACTATGAGGCGGACGAGAACGGGTATCGCATCGTTGGCAAGCCACCGCTGCCAGGCGCTCCCGGCATCTCCAACACTGTGTTACTTTCGCTCGTCGGTTAAGGTGTGAAGAAGATAACCGCTGAAAATTAATATGAATGTGCTTTATGGAGAAATAAACTAGGAAAATTGAGTGTAGTGTAAAGTGTCTAAAATTTATCTAAAGGCTGATAGCCTACAAGACTCAACACAGAGCAAAAGTTCAAGTTCGTTTAGCACGTTTGCCTTAATAGCTTACAGGTAGGCGGTTTTTATAGCCAATCCTACCCAAACTTACAACAGTATGCTAATAATGATAAAAAATTAAAATTAATTGCATTACAATGAGAATTAGCTGCAATGTAAAAACTAGAAGTTGGTAAGTAAATAACCTATGCTTCGAGGAACCATTTTATGTTTATCTTCGATGATTTAATTTGAAAGGCCAAACAAAAATGTTATCCAAACATTATTTTTCGTATGAATTTCGCTTAACGGCTTTCATCAACCGGGAAAAAATAAAATCAAAACAAAAGACTTCTATCGCTATCAAGCGGCGAACCTACGAATTGCAGAATATTACAAAAAAGTCTAGCATGTGCGTAAGTAAAATTGTGTCAACTTATTTATAACTTATTTATTTCATGTGCATGTCTTTGTACCACCTACCACAAGTATAACCTTGATCGTCGTAATGCGTATCATCTTTGGCACCATTCACCACAAGAAACGAAGAAGCCGACGACCGTCAGCGCATCGCAGCGCAGCAGCCGGTTGTTGAAACTTTCAGTATTGACTTATCGCTGTTGCGAACAGGACGGACGGATAACAACGGACTCCAGTAGCGATGGTAAGCGACAACACGGGTTTCTTATCAAGCGAACGTGCGCAATATTTGGTTATCTCTTTTTCCTTTCTCTTGTTTAAGCATTCGAAATCGTGGATCATAGCGGCAGTGACAGTTGCACTGACCGTGACCGTGGCCGTTGCCGCCCCTGTACGAGAGCAGGATCCGGAGCTCGTTTACTTCGAAAATGTGCGCGATGAAAATGGGTACAGCTTCTCCTACAAAACAAAGGATGGCCAGTTCCGCGAGGAGCAAGGGACCATCGACCCCGAGACGGGCATTTTGCGTGTGACGGGAGTGTATCGCTTCATCGGGACCGATGGCGAAACGTACGAGTACAGCTACGAGGCGGATGAGAATGGGTATCGCATCGTAGAGAAGCCTCCCCCGGCAGGCATCTCCAATACGGTGTTGCTTTCGCTGGTGGGTTGACCAGATCAATGAAGCAAAAGGTGAAACAAATCTTATCTTAAATTATTATCGAATGCAATAAACGAGTGCTTCATCTAGAAATGATCTGAGCATATGATATGTTAATGTTTACAAAGGAAGGAAATCACCTTCTACATCGCTAAGTACGCTGACTTTGTAAACGAAGGACAAAAGTTCAAGATCACTTACCCTGTTTGCCTTAATCACTTGTTGATTGGATGTTTTTGTAGTGAAAGGTGCCTAAGCGCGCACTAGCATGCGAAGAATGATGGATATTACAATAGACAAGCACAAAAAATTAATTAGCATTTTATTACAACTATAGCAAAAGCATGTAAAGCTTTGCTCAATGTTCAAGTTTCGTAATAGTTTCGGTTGCAATCAACAGATGGCACTTTAGGCGATCGAGACAGAGGCGCCATCTGCTGATGAGAACAGAAACTTAAACGAAAGACTTTGGATGACAACAAGCGACGAACTTTCGGCATGCTAAATATTAGTGGTGAGAGTACGGAATCGGACCTACCCGATTCCGATTCCTAATCCAGATTCGATTCCAAAGCCGACTCCGGTGCCGATTACGGAGCCGATTTCGGAGTCGATTTTGGAGCCGATTCCGGAGTTAACTTCGGAGCCGATTCTGGGGTTCGGCTTCGGAATCAGAATCGACTTGCGAATCGCAATTTGCCCCGGTAACGGAATCAGGATTGGCTCCAGAAAAGGAATTAGCAGAATGTGAAATAGTTCTTGATTTGAAATAAGATGTTTAGGAAGCGAAATCGGTCCTGGAATCTCCTTGAGAATGCATATTTTACAAATAAATTTGGATTCTTTGCGGCTATCAATACGGCTATCAATATTCGCAATCGGCTATCAATATTCTTATGGAGGTGCCGAAACCGACTACGTTTCGAAGCCGCGTCTAATTTCGGAGCCTATTCTAATTCCAGAGACGATTTCGATTCCAGAGCCAATTCCGATTCCGTAGCCGATTCCGGGGTCGATTCTGATTCCGGAGCCGATTGCGGAACCTATACCGGAAACGATTCCAGAGCCGATTCCGACAAAAACGTGTTTTTCCCATCACTACTGAATGTGCATTACGTTTAGCATTGCATACTTTCGGGATGAAAGGCTCTGCATGCTTGTGTTTTAAAATAAACGGACAAATTTGCTTTCTTTCATTAATACCTTAGCAAAGGTAAAGATATATATTGTTCACAATTTTATTCACTTTTTTTTTACATACTGTTTGTGGCATTTGAATCTCACTGAGTGTTTGTGCTTGTGATGGCGAGGTTGTACCGTCTCCACATCTTACAGCTTGGTCACCGTCGGGCGGTAACCTCGCTCGTCAGCAACATAGTCCACCCGGTATCGCTGTCCATTCGAGTCGGTATACTCGTACGAACCGGTCACGGACAGGGCTGGCTCGTCGGATCCTTCCACCGGCTTCAGCTCACCCTTTTCCTCCCGCTTTTGGCCATCGCTCTGTTCGTAGCTGTGCAGTTCAAAGATTAACGAAAATCACATTAGTTAAACCCCCAAAATGCCACCACGATAGTGCAAAAACAATCGAAAAGGGATACATTTCATGCGAAAGCATGGGTTGAAACTTACGCAAATTGGTAGCTTCCATCGACGTTGTTGTCGTTGTTAAAGCTTATGACTTGCACCTCATCCTGCGCCTTAACGGCACAGAACACGGCCAGGGCAGCGAAAAGAACAATCTAACGGGAGGGAATGAATGAACAAGAATGAAATGAAGATAGTGCCGATGAGCAGTTCATATTTCTAGAACATTTTTACGGCCCGGATTTTCGCCTTTGCGTGGGCATAGCATGGCTGGACATTAGTTCGCATCTTTAGCCACGTAATCTTGTGTGATATTTGTGCCGAACTGGTCGGAACCAGCGATCTTCCCGCGAGTGCCTAATGTTGTTCTGATAATGCTGATTTATGTTGACCCCGCGGCAGAACCCGTGGGCAGGATGCGTCACAAAGTAAGCAATGTTGAATATTTTACGAACCTTTTGCAAATATTCTTTAATTTTCATGAGTGAGACATGTATTAATACAAACATTTCAATCGCATTGATTAGGACTCATATTTAACCAGAGTAATTATTAAATATTTCAATAAGCTTTTCTCCCATTTGTTCTATTGAGCGCTGCAACCTTTCTTGATCTAGAGTTGCCTTGAGAGCACCTAAGAATAGTTTTTAAACTGAAAACAATAATTTAAACATTGTACGTTTTGTTATTGAAATAAATTCTTTATCTAATTTTGAGATTATTGAATGAAAATGACTTATTTAGTTCGAATTTCATAATTTCTCCACGTTTAGTAAGCAGTTCGTCACACAGCAATGGATCTCTTGAGGCAGTCTTCTTCTTCTTCTTTGGCTCAACAACCGTTGTCGGTCAAGGCCTGCCTGTACCACTAGTGGGCTTTGGCTTTCAGTGACTAATTGATTTCCCCCCATAGCAGGATAGTCAATCCTACGTATGGCGGCGCGGTCTATTTGGGGATTGAACCCATGACGGGCATGTTGTTAAGTCGTACGAGTTGACGACTGTAATACGAGACCGGCTCTTGAGGCAGTCTATAGAGCTAATATACCGCCATATCCTCGATCGTAGTCATATTTTTGATGTTAAAGATAAGCAACACTTGTCCAACGTAACACCACCAAAAAATGTCAGCCATTTCTGTCGCCGCCCCATACCACACAACCTTCAGGTGCAAACAAAAAATGACATTCCAGCACCCACAGCACTTTTCGTCAACATCAATTGTCTTTTGTTCACTTTTGCACGTAACGCCTACACCGTACTTAGAGCTTCATCTGCCACAATCGTCACGTTGAAACTCACCACGTGCTTCATGCTGACGGTTAGACGGTACACACGGACACACCACACGGGGAAATAATCCAACGGCTGTAACAAAAACGTTTCCTGGAGTACCGGGAGTACGGGAGCAATGTTGGGCGCAAAATCTCACTCGCTAATCACAGGACGACCGCAGGGTGTGTACTGGACACGATTGCCGTACCGCGCGGACAGAATAATAAGCGTCCAAGATGCTGCGCGGCTCCTTTTATACTGCCACCGGACGCAGAGCGAAAAGGCACTGGTCAGCGAAAAGGCACTGGCTGTAAAAAGAAAGGTAATCGGGATGGGATGGGGGTAGGAGGCAACTTTAAGGTGACGATACCGTCCCCGATGGCCGCAATTTATCACCACCACCACCACTACTACCGATGCTGGGAGTTTATGCTTGTTTTGCATGTGTTTTGTGTGGTTGCGCTTAGTGGTAGCGCTGGGAAGGAGCATTGCACGCGGTACCGCACCGCTGATGAACGGTGGGAGCGAACGGTGTTTGATCGCAGGGAAGATGAGCACGTACACGGACACCGAGTATGGGCCGATTGATGCCACACATATGCTATAGGGAAGGGAGGTGGAGGAGCGAAGATCAGTCTGCTTGAGGGATGTCAAAAGTTGGAGGACACGTTCGTTTACAGTAGCTGAAGAAGAAAAGGTTCAATCGCCCGGGAGTCAACGATGGTGAAGGTGCAAAATCACACAGAAATTTTAAAGAAAAGCTATAAAACTAAGGTTACCCATTCATGTGGGTCAGTCGCTTTTGTTTTAACGTCATGAACTGCTATGACTGCAAACGAGGAGTCGATGTAGTTGTCCCCGTTGCGTAATTAATTGCCAAACACGGAACAATGGATTTGACCATTTAAAAGGACGTCATATCGATTCCTCCTGTTGTAATTACAAGAAATGTATATTTTATGTTCTTTATTGCTATTGTTTAATAACTACAATTCACAATTACAATTCCAATTGCGTAAACTTCAGTAAAAATGACTCTGTTAATTAATTATACAAATAGACCTTTTCTACGACTCCAAATGATAAAATGCTCAAAATTTGGTCCTATTAACTACTTGAAAAACGCAAATTGTATAGAAACATTACATGCCCTACAATTTATTTTCCTTAAAATTGATGTTTTTCCTTGAAGATAATGAAGCGTAAAAATTTGCAAACATAACCCCAAACCCATTCCCCTTAGTATAAAAGCATCAATCGATTGAGCAACTGCAGCTGGAGCGTGCAATTGCTTGCCCGTTTAGCTTTAAGCGCATTATGCACATTTACAAATTAGCACGTAGGTGACAACATCTTAGTCTCTCTCTTTCTCTCTCGGTCTCTCTCTCTCTCTCACAACAACAGCATAATCTTTCCCATCGAACATCTATTCGTTCGTTAGTTTTTAATCGTTTATTTAAAACTACTAATCGCAACAACCGGCACCCGATGCACTTGCATCGATTCGATGCATAATTCCCTGCGCTGCAATCTACGACATTTAACCTTCCCCAGCTTTACGGCAGCTAAAACTGCCAATTTATCAACAAGCTTCTCGTTAGCATACGTGTGTGTGTTTGTGTGTGCGGTTTTAATTGTTAACGCTTCAAAGATGCGTTTGTGAAAAATGTTTGTCAATTAAATAAACTACCTTGCGGAGAACCTTGCTTGTTTGGGGACAGATTTTTTTTTTTGGCCAGCAACCATCGTCCGCCTTGCAAAAGCTGACCATGAAAAAAGAAACAAAACAGAATGCCAAAAAATAAAAAGAAGAAGCTTGTCACATCGATACACGCTGCAGCTCGCCGGGAAGGATTACGTCGAAGAAGCGCTTGTTTAAAAATTAACGCCTTCCGCAAAGTACAGAAAAAAGTCGCCAACCGGTACAAGAGTAATGACCGAACGCCGGGCCGGTAGCCGGCTTCTGTCTCAAACATCCAGCATATACGCTCAGCTGTGCTCGGATCTATAGAGAGAAAAAACGATACTAAAAGCCACACAACGTTGCGGCGAGCAATAATTGAACAACTTCAATCATGATTACTGTGTCCGTTTCGGGGGTGAGTACGATCATCTTTTTTACTTCTTCCGTTTCTCATCTCAAGTCTTTCTTCGATCGTGCTCGTCCCCGTGGTGTGACCTTTGCAACATTCCACCTACCTCCCCAAAAAAAAAAAAGCATTGCGGTGAGATAAGCGTGAAGAGATGTGAGAACGGCACACATCTCATTATCGGCAACAATCAATTACCACGCGCTCACGACGCGCCTCAGCGTGTTGGCGATCGTTCGCTTCTCCAATAATCTTCCGCTGTGCATCAATTTCCCCCAAGGTCTCTTATTTTCGGCGAAGGCACTGTACGGTTTTATACATATCATTCGATTTGCTATTCATCATCAAAATTGCATCCACGGGAATGGCGACACAGAGGTAGGCAGTTACACCCTCCCGAGGAGTGAGTTTGAGAATAGGAAACGCATCTAACAGCTAGGCTAGAGCTGCTGCATAACACGCATGACACTATCGGCACGATGGCGTAAGACGACCCCTTGCTTCAAGTCCGCGAGAGCACATCAAACACACACAAAAAAGAACGTCGCCAACCGAGTGGAGGCAGTACATGTGCATAGGTTAAACAGATGGGGCGCGTGCGTAGTTAAACCCTCATCCACGCCAGACGCCGGTGGTCGATCGGTGCCGATTGCTAGCCAAAGGAGGCAAACAAATCAACCTCAAATTATCAAACACTCGAGCGCGTGAGTGTTCGGGCGCGTTCGAGGATGATCGATGGTGATATTTGTGGCGGTGAGCATTGTTGGTCAAGCCGGGCGTCGAGGGTCGCGCACAGTGTGTTGTGGTGCTTCCCGTTGATCATGATGATGATATTATGCCTTTTCGTCACCCCGAAGAGATCCCCATATCTGGCAGCTCTCTTTGAAGGTCGTGTTTTCGTGATGTCTTTAGAAAGATATGCCTCCAAAAATACTTCTCTCTCAGAGACAAAGACGCATCAAAAACTGCGACAAAGAAATTGCGAAACAAAACAACATGTTTTTTGTGAAATTTTAAACTTTTTTTGTATTATTTTACATCAATTTTACAAACTCTCTTCACTGGATTTATGTGCTTGTCGGCTGCTACTTCAACATCTGCTTGTTTTAACGTTCGCCGTGCAATACTTTGAGTACGGTCGGCGAACGGTGGCGATCTTCTAGGAAGAAACCAGCACCAGGCACGACAAACACGGACAACGGAAATGGTGGTACAGTGCGCCGCGCTTAGGCCTCGGTGATCGTCGGGTTGAATCCGTTCTCATCGGCCGTATACTTGACCAGGTAGCGCTTGCCGTCCGGATCGGTGAACTCGTACTGGCCGGTGATGGTGAGCGCTGGCACATCCTCGTTGTCGAAGTTCTTCACCGTCTTCAGCACGGCCGACTCTTCGCGCTTGTGGTCGTCCGTCTGGTCGTAGCTGAAGCTGTACGAACCGTCCACCAGGCCGGCATGGTCAATGTCCAGGTTGCGCAGCGCGATGTCACCCTGGGGCGCACAGGCCGCAACGGCAATCAGGGCAGCGAGAACGATCTAGAAAGGGGAAGGATACAAGATTAAGGCGAGAGTTCTAAACTGAAGGCGGAAGTGTGACCGGCTTCCTGGTTTTGCACAGTTGAACCGTCTGCGATCCGCTTAATTGGCAATGAAAATCTATCGCTTTGGATAGCGATCAACACAACACGAAAGGAAACAGCAATAGGCGAAAGAGGATGACTTGTTTGTGCACATAAAGCAAAGCAACGATCGCAACATTGTCGCGTGTGGTATTATTTCATTTCTGGTTTTGGTTGAAATGTTTAATCCCATCGTGACCTTGTGAATTCTTTTTCACGCAAGCTAAGCTTTATCTATCGTATAAGAGGCTATCGTAATATTTATACACAGCAATCTATCAACTTGATGCTGGGCGGTTAAGCAAGAGAATTTGCCAACCAGCTGGAGATGACGCTATACGATCGTCTTGAAAGATCCTTAGATGAATTTTGCAGCCTGATCGCTTTCTGATTTGCAATATGTTGGGAATAAAGTTTGATGAAACATTCAACTTAATCAACATCGGGAACAATTGGAATGAACGACAGTCTACATGTCGTATGCTCGCTACAATTCAATCACTTTCTCCAGTGATTCCCGCTCGCAAAGCACTTGCTCCTAGGTTCTAGCACTTTCGTTACGTTCTACCACTCACCAGGCACTTCATTGTTGTTTGTTTAAAGAAAGCTTTTGCTTGGATCTCTTCACGATGATGCTCGATGGTACAATGTACTGGTTAGCCGGTCCCACTGGGTTATATATCCGCTGGACATCTTCCGACCCGCGGTACGGCTCAACACGATCCACCAGCAAAACCACACCAGCTGACCTTACATTAATTCAAATTCCGCACCAAACTGATACAGATTCCGGCGTGATCCTCGCCTGATCGTATGTGTCTGTGTGTTAAAACTTTTTTTTGCATAGCTTTACAGCTCAAGCCTCTATCAGTATCAGTCAGCGAAGCAAAAGAGAGGGGGAAAACAAGACATATTTCGACGAAAACTAACGAAACACTTCTCTACCGTGTGGAATGTGCCCGCCACTAAAGAACTAGACGGAATTCAGATAATGGGCCACCTAACCTTTCAGCACTGTCTCGTACGTGGTCGAAGATGGATCTCTACCGGTGCAGCAGAAACACCCAGCAGTAGTAGTAGTAGTAGTATTGGTAGCTACCTCCTAAACATGAACTTGTTTTTTTTTCTCCCGATGCCGTTGGATTTTGGCGAGACATGTCCATCTGTGTGTTTAGTTTCTTTAAACCCCTTCTCTATCACTTTTGTTTGTTGTAGGTGTTGTAGAGCAAGGCTGGAAGAAGATGAACCTCGTTTTCAAGGCTTTTGATTTATCATACCGGTAGACCGGTGGCAGTCCGGTTCTGCGGGTTAATGAGTGAACCAGATCGGTTTATGGCGCCGGTCGGTTTTTGTTTTTTTTTTTGCACATCTATTAGCTATCTGTTATCGTTCGCAGATTCTCTCGCTTTATATATGCGTGTGGAGGATTCTTTTCGTCCCAAGGTCGCGATAAAGAAGATTCTCGTTAGCGAACCCAGGAAGGAGCTGCTAGACCGGTGCATACACTGGATTATGGTGGGAATTATTGGCAGACACACGAGCTTCCTGTTTTTGTTCAACATCTTGGTTATGCTAATTTGGCAGGAATGAATGCATCTTTGGTGAGCTTGAAAGAACAACATGCGATTAACAAGAAAGAGAACCATGCAAACAAAGCCACTTTCACTGCAAAAAGTTATGTTAATTTAGGAATATCTTTTGGCTTATCGAGGGATGATTAACAAATAACAATTCTACTTAGAATATTCCAATGACTTGGTTTGGTGTTGCCTTGAATACAAAGAATTAAGAAACGAACAATCAATATTTAAGATTTAAGACGCTGACAGAATCTACATTATGGGCGAATTTATTAAAGCGTAATCAATTTAACGTTTGTTTTAAAACTGAATCTTGAGTGAGCCGAGACAACCGAAAGAAGAGTAACTAATTCCAGCTAAGAATTAGGCTATAAAGGTAATAACACCAATCCAGAAGTTGTAAAATCAAACTCTTCCAACGAGTTCTTATGTATGTCGAGACATCCGCATTTTGCTGAAGTTAGCATAGCTTGGAAATATTTGATGTCTAGCCCTACATGAGTCATAGACTTGTCTATCAGGCAACGCTAGAACATAACATAGCGTTCGATCCTCTCTAGATTTGAACTCATGACAGATATGATGTCAGTTCATACACTTAAGGACTGTGTTTGTGATCAATGATAGCTCAAAATGTGACTCCCGTCTTTAGACATGTTTCAGTCTAGATGGCATTCCATAACCTTTCATGAACTGTTATTGCGTATCTGTTGTTATATCGTCAATTTCTTCGCAAAAAGTCTTATAAATTATGAAGATCATAATCAATTTCATTCAACCTGATCACAAATGTACACAAAGTGGCAAGACATTAAGCTGATCGATGTCTATTCTTTACTAGCCAAATAACCAACCCGTCTGCTCTGATGTAATGATGTGCGAATGTCTCCGTCACATACTCGCTGGAGCGCTCAAACCGGTACCACTTAAACCTGTCCCCATGCACGAATTCCAACCCAACGATAACACTCAATTTTACGGTCTGCGGCAAATTGATGAGTTTCAGAGCAACCGGCAAACCCGAACGGCATGACGTAGACGCCAGAACACGGTCCTTGCAAGCGAGACTCTGTCATCCCAGCGACTCTGCCGAAAAGCGTAGCGATATCCATTAGAAATTCTAATTCCACGCACTTTGAACTTTGCGCAGGGTCGTAAATTAGCGAGCCACATCCTTGACCGGGTCGGCCGAATTTTCAATGTCTACTGTCAGACACAAGAGGATTAGTGAGGGGGGTGGGGGGGGGAGTAGCATGTTTGTGGATCGCGAAAGATTTTGCTCATCTTCATATCATCCACACCGAGGTGGAACATTAAGCCTGTGGCTGGGACTCGGCTCGAGATGATGATACTGCACGATGATGCCAGACGATGATACTTTTTATTTCATTTCGCTTCGGGGGTAAAGCGAATAGTGTACTGAAAAGGGAAATGAAATGATCATAAAATGAGCCTCCGGGGGGAGAGAAGAACTTGGTAAACAGATCAACCAGAAAGTCCTGCGCTGGGGAATAGGTTAGGGAAGAATCGAGTTTGATCACCTGGGTTCAATTCAATAGCCATGATGATGATGATAATGATGATGATGGTGACAATAAATGACCTAAACCGTGGACCGCGGGGACATGGGCCGTGGTTCTATGGTGTCTTAACCCCTACCCAGCGATTCCCGAGAATGGCAGAGAGTTAGATTTCGGGGCACGCCAAATTCGCATATAAAAGCGCGCCTTGGAAGGGTTCGAATGTCAGTCGTCCACAGTGTTATCGCTTTGACTTAACGTAATCCCTGCGTTCTTTTGGTAGTGCCTCTGGACGTTTGTTCTAAAACTGCTTCAACATGAAGTTTGTAAGTTTAAAGTTCATGATAAAGTGATATTGAAGAACTCGGTGTGTGGATGTAATAACCGTGTGCCCTCATTCCAGGTCGCTGTGTTTGCCTTTGTGTGCCTGCTGGGTCTGTGTCTCGCAGAAGATACGTCCATCGTATCCGAGGATAAGGAGATGAACGTCGATGGAAGCTACAAGTTCAAGTAAGCATCCCGAACGGGCCAAGTGTTAGCAGCTTGAAGTCTAATCCTTACATCCAACCGTACAGCTACGAACAGTCGGATGGTCAGAAGCGCGAGGAAATGGCTGAGCTGAAGGCATCGGCCGCCGATCCGGATGTGCAGGCAATCTCGGTCAGCGGCTCGTACGAGTACACCGACAACGATGGCAAGCGATACCTTGTCACCTACACTGCCGACGAGAACGGTTACCGTCCGATGGTGAAGCAGCTGTAAAGGATATAGAGCGCCGGTTCGCTTCAGGGTTAAGCTTTAGTTGGATATCTTGCGGAGAAAATCATGGAAAAACAATAAAACAGGTCAAACGAATTGTACAAATCTACTTGCACGAGTTTGTTTGCTGTGTTAGCTCTGGAAGAAAGATTTGTATTTACAGCAAAAACTGGTGTTTTTCGAACCTTTTTAATGTCAAAATATGTCTCGGCAGTCAGCTACAGAGCAGTCAACTTTAACATTTAAATGAATCTTCGATGGACTGCTGGGTGCAGCTACTTAACGGATTGAATTGATAAGGGGAATGTGTTTGAAGGCAAAACGTGAATGTCTTCATTGAATAAAGTGAATCTTCTCATTTACAACCTAATCTGACTGTGCTGTGTTGGATGTTGAGACACACGTGCTGGCGACAATAATGAATATTGGGCTGTACCAGTGAGTGATCATGCAAATGATATGCACAAAGGCACGTTGTGCACCCAGTGAATCATGTAAAAAAGTGACATCCGCTGGGCTGAAGGAATGCAATTTATTTCCGAATAGCTTCACTACCGTATCAAAACGATCACGACTCGTTAAATTGGCATAAAATTGCCCATTTAATTGAATGATTGATACATTTTATTTGTAAACACAGGAAAGCTTTAGCCCTAATGTCTACACCTTTAGCCCGCAAGCAAGAAACACCTTCCAGCAAACCAATAAATAACATCAATTAAAGCAAAAGGGAAGCAAACCATCAAACATCGTGGCAAAACACTCCACACTCATCCACAGCACGCCGTCGGCGTGTGATCGATGCTCGGGTGTGCGCGACCCGTCGCCGTGCCGTGCTCACTGGCCACAAAGTTTAAATGTCAAACGATCGCACGGCCTCTATCGGTCAAGCTCGCGCGCATCTCACGTGCGCGCACCGCATTTCAAGTGGAAAATTGCAAGAAACCAACCAGTTATCCTCGAGCACGACTCTTCAGCTCGACGCTAACGCGGCTTTTCGGGTGATGCTTCTTCGCGAGCGCGAGCATCATAATTTGTTTGCTACTGGCCGTCTGGTCGTCTCACACGTCCACTTTGCACGATTGTTTTCCCGTTGCGTTTGATAAGATTATGCTGCTTGGGGGGAGTTCGGTGTAAGTGTTCAATCATGCGAGAGCAGCCCCGATCCCGAGTGGTCCCAGATGTTGCGCCGCCGGTGGGTCAGCGGGTAAAAGGGTCACAGGGTTGAGGTTTTTTTTAATGCTTGATTGTGGAGGGATTGCCACTGGTGTTTGTTGTTGTTGTTTCAAAGATGATGATGGATACAGCGTTGACCACTCATCGTACCATGCTAGGCTATAGCAGCAGCTTCAGGTTTTGTCTATTGATGGATGGGTAAATATTTAAATTTGAGTTCGTATCATACGCGTTGGGTTACCTGTTCAAGAAGGGGTTAGATGCAAACGATACTGATAAACATGATCTTGTCTAACATGTGTTTTATGTCGAGGTAAAAGGTAAAAGGTCAGCACAGTTTTTACTGGTTTAAACTCTAGTTTGTGTAGTTGAAGAATCAGATAGAAGAAAATACATTAATCTACTAACAATATACGATTATTGGGCAATTATATTCAATACTTTTATCGTATTCGTTCAAAATTGAGCAATTGTTTTTCCTCACACACGAACCACATCGCCTTTATTTTATTGTACAGCTCACTTTCACTTTCATTCGGCTCACGCTGCAGGTGGATGCGGTTGAAAGTGAGAGTGTACTGCCGGTTGCCTATCTTAGGGCGTTCTGCCCAAACCTCAGCCCAATCTTAGCAACCTTCGGCGAACAAACACCAACAACGCTGGTGCAAGCGACGAACCCCGCTTCCCTCATTTGTTTTAAATTAATATTCCATTAAATTTAATTAAGCGCAGCACAATCATATTAAAAAATTAAACAATCATACTCTGTATGTAGCCCTAAAAGACAGAGAGAGGGGCGCCTCAATGTAATTTATGCACGCCTGTCCGTCCGGCGCAGAGAGCGGATGATGAATTTTTGGCTCCCTCCGCATCCGTGTGCGTGCGGTTACGGGGAATTAACTTTTGCTGTCCAGAAGCGCGGCTGTGACTGCTGGCCAAAAACCCCTAAATGTATGTTGTAACACCAACAAACCCGAACCAACTGAACGACCGGTTCACCCGGGTCCTGCCCGTCCGACCCGAGTGCGAAGAGATATCGATACCGCTCTGTGTGACGGTGGTGGTACGAAAGCAGAAAGATAGTTAGTTTGCGTTCAGCATAGCGTTCTGTTCGGGTTCGCTCACCCTTACGCATCCTGTTCAAACATTCAATCACAGCGCACCGCGAAGGGTGAGCGGGAAAATCGTTCTATTATTGCAAGCCGTGTGCACCACCAGGGGACCGACCGGCTGCACCGGCTGCCTCGCAAGCATACGCAGCACCAACGAAAGGGACGTGAAGTTGAGCAGGGAAGCACGGAAATGGTGGTTTTAGCATTTTAAGGATTTAGGCACGGTAACACCTGCATGTTCGTCTCGGTTCTAAAATAAACACCACTAGTGCGGACTAGTGCGAAGGGCAGTGGGTTTCTGTTCGGTGCAAAATGCTTCGCCCCTCTTGCTCTCTATATTCTCCCCTGCGCAGAGCATCACTCATGGAAGCAAACGAAGCGGATGAGGTGAAAGCGATTTGTTGTAGCAGTGCGCAAAAACATATGATCGGTTCTCAGCGGGCACTTTAGCTAGACGCACCGGACGCTGCGTCCCCGCCGTAACCTGCGTGCGCCTGCGGGTGGATAGATGCTTCCCTCTGCTGCGCTGCGTTGTTTGCTGAGTGCGCTAAAAACCATTCGCGTACCGGCCCTTGGTGCGCAAAACGCGGGTCTGTGAACTGGCGCATGTGGTGCGTCGGGATGTTTCGGGTTTGGGTGTAGCTGTAGGTTGGTGTCTGGTTCCTGGTGCTTCCTGGTTTGGTTGGCAAGGGTTGGAATCTTTCTTCTCCCCCTTTTTTCTTGCTCCGTTCTAAATCCAGCGAACAGCGATGCAAATCTAAATGCTTTCCCTCTTTAAAGCGCAAGAAGCAGAACGCGGGATAAGCGTACGGGAGAGATTTGTTGTTTTTTTTTTGCTTGCTTTTTGTTTGCTCCTGAATTTGGTTTGCTAATAAAGCACTTGAAGGATTGGGTGCAAGTCTTGGGCTGGGTTGTTTTTAACCCCTATTTCGGAGTGGTATTTTTTTACATGGCTGCAAAGTAATTTTGATGTGTTTTTCACGCACTTGCTATCCGACCACTATCGGCACACCGTAGCAATGGAAAGAGGGGAGAAGGAAAACTATTTGACAAAAGGATACCGAATGAATGGGAAATGATTTCCCTTTCTCTGTAGTTTTATTAGGGAAAAACTGCACATGGTTTTGTGCAGATGATTTTATCACGATCTACAGACAAGTGGAACAATTTGCTTCGTTCTGTGTGTGGTGAAGTATGAATAGCGCTTAATTTAGTAACACAAATCCCAAGTTCACAAATCCCAAGCAAGTTTCGTTGCTTATCTCGAACATTTGCTACTTATATTGGTAGCATCAAACTGTGAATGCAAAGCTAACACAAACCAAGCAGTTTGGCAGCTTTTCGTCTTCTCGTGCCATCGTCTGCTTCGATGAGGTAATCTTTCATCGATCGCGTTGTTGCAGTGGTTGCTGATATGAAAATAATAACAATAAACCAACACACTCACCGGCGAAAGTATAAACATTAGCAACATCAAACAACGGGCAGCCAAAAAAAAAAGCAGAGACTTCACCGGCCACTAGGCAACGAACGCCATCCATCACGCCATCAACGCCTTCGGCAGCAGCAGCAGCAGCAGCGCCAGCAGCCAAACTTCCGGAGACAGAGAAGCGGAGAGGAAAACCCCGCGTCTTTGTAACAATTAATCCTCCCCTTCACGCCATCCACCGTCCAGTGTTTATACTGCCGGCTGTCTCGTTGCGGTGGTAACTTTTCAATGAAATGCAAGCATTTAACACACAGTGCGACAGGCGGAAGGCATCTGGAACTTGGGTGGTGCTATTAAAACAATACTTGGGGCACCCCATTTTCACTGTGCCATCATCACCATTTCCTTTTTCGATGGTCCCTCGGTGATGGCCACACGGCGATGGGTTTGTGACCGCGTGATCAATCAAAGAAAGGAGCAATTAAACGCTTCGGTAAAGATTTGAGCGATGAATTGAAAGATTATGCCCGGCAAACGCAATCGATTTCCTGGGTTGCACGGTGTGTTTGGAGCGTTTTGAATAAAATATGTTTAGATTGACTTTGAATTTATTTAACATGTTTCAATATTATGAAAAAAATGCACTATTTTACGAGTTTTTTTTCTTCTTAAGGCAACATCATTCACTATTGCAGCCAGTTGGCCAAAATTCCAATTTTAACATCCTCTTCTTTTTGGTGTGCATTTTTCTCACCTTCGCAACACTTTCCCTCTTTCTCTCGTTCGGTGTAAATAGCGACCAATCTTCCACTCTGAATAAAGTGCATCTGCACAGAAACAACCGTCATTAGCGTCCAACAGCACAAATGCATCGATCAATTCGGACCACTCGTCTTTCAAACACACGTAACGCTAATGCATCTGCATCTTTCTCACCTTTTGCTGTTGTGCATGCATGGAAGCTCCACTTTCAGGTGAGTGGATTATTTTTCTCCAATTTTCTATCTACAGTCGAGACCTAAATTCGACCAAATCTACTCTCGATTTCAATTATCACGCACAGTGCCACACAGACATACACACATATGATCAATTGCGTCACGCCAGATGCGCCCCTGTCACAAGCAGCAACTGTGGTAGCGATAGGTTTTTTTGTTTAGAAAATTGGTATAATCTTGGTCACACATGCACGAAAGATGTAGCGTTTTTTATTTATTTTTAAATTACAGCAATCATTTATGTAATGTCACAAGGAGGGAATTGGCATGTGAAGGCTGTCTCCGATGAGTGAAGGAGATATGTAACAAGGATTAGAGAATTTATAGCTGAATACAGAATAAACCTGTGAGTTTTGTGTAATATTTAAATCCTTTTCCATACACGCAAATACCAAATAAAAACACACAAAAGTATTTAAATTTTCTTTAAAATTGTTTTATATATCACATACTATAGGTTTTGGGTTACACATCAGCAAAATAAAACGATCGGAGCACAAGTTATCGATGACCCCGAAGTCAGTCAGTGTTGGTATTGAGATTAACAGCTCCACTGTCCTGCTGTTCACTAGCCACTACTGCTTTTACCAGGTGCAACAGCACTAGCCTCATCCTCACTCTATCTCGTCACCCCTTAGTAGGCACTGTATCCGTGCTGCTGGGCGGGCTGAGCGTACTCCGGCTCGTCGTGGCTCTGGGGCTGGCTGGCGGCCTTGGCGTACGCATCGACCAGCTCCTTCGGGACTGGGGGCGGCGTCGGAACGTGCGAGCCCTGCACCTGGAAACCGTTCTCATCGGCCACATAGCTCAGCGACACCGGGACACCGTGGGGATCGGTGTACGAGTACGAACCGTGGGCGACCTGCACCTCATGGTCCTTGTTGCCCGCGTTCTTCACGAAGCCTTCCTCCTGCGCGGTGATGCCGTTGCCCGACTCGTACGCAAACTTGTAGCTACCGTCGTGGCTGCTGTACGATTCGCTGTGCACGATCGGGATCTGCTTGGCCGGGGCGTGATCGTACTCCGGCGCATGATGGTACTGGTCGGCGGCGGCCAGGCTTGCCACCAGCAACACTCCCAGCGAGGCGGTAATGAACTGTAACGGGACGCAACGGGAATGCATTTAAAAGGCTGAAATCCCTACAGGGAGCAGTCCGACTTCACTTACCATCTTCATGGTTGTAATGGGGGCGCTGCTTGAAACTGCTGCTTGGTAAAGCTGACTTGACGGTTGCTGCGACTGCACTGATGGCCTTCCGAATTCGGGTAGTTCTTTTTATACCGGAGGCCACCCCAAACACTGGCGCCCGCTTGGTCAGGCTGCTGCCCCGGATGCTGCCCCGTGTTGGTTTTGCGTCTTTCCGAAGATTCCGCCATGTGTTTCACTCTCGCACACGAGCGAGGATAATGAGAGCGGTCGGCGGGTACTGATAAATGTACGATGTTATGCGAGCGATGCTGCGGAACTACTCTCGGGCAACAAGTTTGTTATTTTTTTTTTTTGGGTGTACGTTGCAATGTGCAAGCAATTCGTTTCCACTTTTTTGTCTGTGGGGAGAGGTCCATGGAAATTGTGTAAACATTAAACTGCTGCGCGCACTATTGAAACGGGCATCGATCGCGATCGTAACAACGGGGAAGCAAACGAGTGAACGCTGGCACGATGGCACACGCGATGGAGGAGGAAGTAGAGTAAGAGTCAAAGGCAGTGCAGAGGAAGGCAATTAAATCTGTTTGATTGATATACCCGTACGGGGCTGCGGTGTGCATGGAAATTGATCTATTACAGGGAGAGAAGTCACGGGCGAATAAGAACAAGAACAGAAAGCGTGAGCGTTGGTGAGAGAGAGAGAGACTTTCACCCGTTGGCAATTTTGAAAAATCACGTTTTTCTTCCATCGCGTGCATCCACGTTAGGCTCGAATTCGTGATTGAAGGTGGTTGAAAAACTGGAACCCTAAAAAATGTGGGCTTTTTAATGGAAATGAAAGTAATGTCAACCGCTTTTAGGCATTTGAAGGATTTGTAACATAAAAAAATATCCTAATATTATTCATGAACATGTCTGAAATCAGCTAATTTGAACATTTTTGTTTAATTGTGAAGATTCCAAGTAATCTGATAATGTATGGGAGAAACCAGTACGCCTAATTACGTATCAATAACGATGACAGTCTCGTGGCGTCGGGTCATGTGTCTGCTTTTACATATACAAGGTAATGAGTTCAAATCTCTTCGAGATCGATTTTACAAATTTAACTTTAAACGATCATTAAATTGGGCACAACAAATCAATAGCAAGGTTTTCGTCTTCTTATTCTTCTTCTTCTTCTTCTTTGGCACAACAACCGTTGCCGGTCAAGGCCTGCCTTGTACCCACTAGTGAAGTGAGCTTGGTTTTCAGTGATTTATTGTTACCATAGCAGGATAGTCAGTTCTACGTATGGGGGGCACGGTCTATTTGGGGCTTTAAGCCATGACGGGCGTGTTGTTAAGTCGTACGAGTTGACGACTGTACCACCAGACCGGCAAGGTTTAGATGATATTATTAACATGTTCAGCAAGTTGGTGAGTCGTTCAAGCAATATTGATTGATTCTTTCAGCATAAATATTGAATTGTTCGGAGGTAGACGATGTTGACATATGTTTGGCAATACTTTATTGAGCTGTCGTTTGTTTTGTTTTACACCATATGCCAAACCGTTTAATTAGTCATTCTGAGCTTTCCTAATATTGGGAAATAGTCATTCCCCAAGCTATTTGATACATGATTTAATTAATACCGGCATATTTTTTCTGATGTTTACATTCTGATGAGAATGATCCTAGTGGCAGTGCAGGGGGTACGAAAGTGACAGCACAATAATATCGCCGAACATGTCAACGCCTGCTCGAACGAATCAAACGCACTCGCTGAACATGTCAATAGTTTCAACGAAAACCCTGTATTTACCTTACCTCCTTACGGCTTCTTATAGCGGTCCGGAATTGACCATCTAATGTCTAGTCAAATCTTGATGCATCATCAATGCTCTCTACTCTTTCTTCTTCATATTTATCTTCGTCTCGTTAAATAACGGTTTCATCTTTTGATGTTTACGATGTATCGTTTGGCCTCTAAATTCTAGTAATCTGTTTCGTTTTGCATGGATCATTCACGTTGTTCAATCGCAAGACATAACAGTATGCCCGTCATGGGATCAAATCCCTGGTACTGGTCCATATACGGGTAAACACATAAGTCACTGATTTACTTATCTCGCTATGATTGGTGCTCCAAATACGTAGAAGAAGAAGAAGAAAGATAATAATTGGCAAAGTCGATTGAGTTCCAATTGTCATAGACCCAGGAATCTTCAAACTGTTGAAATTTTTACGTTCATTTTAATTTCAAAATCAAGATCGAAGCGAATTAATTAGAAGATCTAAATTTGAAGAGTGGCCAGAGGTGATCTAATTTATTCAATACACAATCAGGTGCGTACTAGTCACCTGTAGTAACCCTTCCCCTTAACAACAATACAATAAAATAACGCTTTGTCGAGCATAAATTCGCATGTTCAAAACTCAAAAGATTTTGTTACGATTGATTTTTTTTTGCAACAGAAACTTACCCCATCTCACAAGGCCACACAGACCCGCACCCGCAATTCACCGACACAAACTTCGACGGGCTTCCAAATTGCAAACTGATTTCATAAACTCCTCCCGCACACCCGATGCTGCGGGCGTATTTGTTTTTTCAATATAATTACTTTTTTTTGCTTGCTTGGTTTGCTGTCTTGTGCGTGATCTTGTTTTTCGCCCGATTTCGGTTTCATCTTCTTCGTTTGCCGCTGCAGGCGATCATTTTCTGCAGGCCGAACGTGCTTTTCGTAACCATGGCGTTTGCACACTAGATGGACGAAAGGCTTTTGCATATCCATTGTGTGTTGCTATGCACTCAGATAGCCTACTATGTACAGAGTCGATCTTTGCATGAGTTTACTATTTTTAGCTCAAAAACTCTAAAATAAAGGCTCGCTGATCGAAGGTTTAAGTCTAGACCGTTTTATAAATAAATCGATTGTAGCTTGCCGGCAAGCCTCCGGTGTGACATCATCAAGAAAATTTGCCAAAAGCCATATTCATGGCGTGCAAAAAAAACTCTTCAAAATGGTACGATCGATCAGTTAAAGACAGAAAAAAAACCGATCAACTTGAAGCTGCTCTAGATTCTATTCCATCCCGGGCTCGCCAAACCCACTCATCATGTCCACTGGCGCAATACGACGACCGAACGAAAATGAGTGCAGAGTGAAAAAATTAATTGAAAAAAAATTCGCACACCACCAACCCCTTGCGGGTCGGTCCTCACGTCGACCCGACGAAAGTCTTTTGTAAAATAATAACTTTCAATTTCGTTCCAAGTGGCCGTTGGCTTCGTGCCGCGAGGCCTCTGGATGCCCCAAAGAAAGCCCCACGGAGCTGCTTTTTTCCTACCAGCTTTCCCTACTCCGGCTGTCCACCCCCGAAAATTGGCCACTTGGCTTGGGGAGGTGCTGGCTGTTGTTCCTATTATTTTTGGACATTCGCTGATTCGCTTCGTTTCGTTAGCGTGGCTCGATCGATTGTCTTACTTTCGATCCCTCTGTCTCTCTCTCTCTCTGCCTCCGAATTTCACATATGAGCTCCGAGCCGGCATGTGAGGTTTCGGGTTTTTGATTTTCTTCTCTTACTCCCCGAAAAAAAAAAAACACATATGGTGGGCTTTTTGTTTGCCCTCCCCCCCCCCTTGTAGAGCCCAGGAGCCCGAAGCTTCTGACAGTGGCTTCTGAGTGACGACCCGGTCCGGTATAAATAACTATCGAACCGTTCCAATGGTACGTCAGTGCACAGTTTGCATCCAAAGCCAAACCAGCTCTACTCTTGCAGCTCAGCAGTCTCCAACCTCCAGCACCAGCACCAAGATGAAGATGGTAAGTGATGTGATGATGTGGTGTGTGTGTGTGTGTTTGTGCCCTAGAATGCGACCCTTGGACATTGTCTTGAGTGTCTAGATCCAGTGATGTGAGTGTCTAAACGTTGCTTTTCCTCCCCCACACAGTTCGTAGCCCTGTTCGCAGTGTTTGCGGTGGCGAGTGCTATCGGTGACTATCACCATCAGCCGACCGGTGCCCCGATCAAGATCGTGCACAGTGAGTCGTACCACGGCCACGACGGTAGCTACAAGTTCGGGTACGAGTCGGCGAACGGTATCGCGGCCCAGGAGCAGGGTTTCGTGAAGAACGGTGGCAGCAAGGACCACGAGGTGCAGGTTGCCCACGGTTCCTTCTCGTACACCGACCCGCACGGTCACCCAGTGTCCCTGAGCTACGTCGCCGATGAGCACGGTTTCCAGGCGAAGGGCTCGCACATCCCGACGCCGCCCCCAGTCCCGCAGGAGCTGGTCGATGCGTACGCCAAGGCCGCCAGCCAGCCCGCCCACCACGAGGAGCCGCAGCCACACTACGCACCGCAGCCGACCTACAAGCACTACTAAAGTGTACCGCCGCGTGTGTCTGTGTGTGAGAGTGTTGAGAAACACTGCGCCACTACCACCCAACAACCACCCAACCCCCAACCCAGGGCTATGAACAAATTGTGATCTATTAGCGATCGCGCTTCTTCTTGGTGTTGCCGCACAGGAGAACTGCTGCAGGGCAACGGAGAGAGAGAGAGAGATGCCGGTCTAGAGTACCTAAATTCGAATAAAAAAAAGAAAACCTCCGTTATATTTTTTAAATCCAAAACGTTTGCGCCACTGCCATTGTCTATCACTAGCTGTTTCGGGTCCGAAAATCAACCAACCAAATGGGGTGTTTTTCTGTTCAGGGTGGTGCAGCAGGTTGTCATCGCCGGAACGTTTCCCAATGATGATGATGATGGTGGTGGTGGTGTGTCATGTGCACGTGCGCTCTTTTCACCCTCTTTTGTACAACCCCATGCCATCCGCAGCAACGGGCATGACAAATTGTCTTTCGCAATGCCATCCCTGTCTTCCGTTCGCTTGTCCCGCGCTTATCCATCACTAATCTCGTTCTAATAGAGGAACATCAAACATTAAAATCCTCTCCTCGTTCGCTTGTCTTTGCTTGGTGCTGTTGGTCGGTGGCAAACGGTGGGAGATGTTTCTATGCGTTTCCCCTGGCCGGGGTTGGAGGTTATGATTTTGGATTATTATTAATATTTTTTGGCAGACACAAGTGAGACAAGTCTTTTGCGTTTTTGCGCAGTCGGTGCATAATGCATTTGTTTTGGTGGTGTTTGAGTTAATTTAATAGTGTGCTAGGGTAATATTGTTTGCTAGTTAGTTTTGGTCCCGTAGACTTCAATGTTCTGTAAAAAATTCAATGACGTAGCTCTAAAACCTCAACTCACAGAGAGACCGCAATTGTAGCTTTGGGGAGGTAATTTCAAAGAGAGGAAATGAATTCATGCTTCTTGTATTGAGCTCTTCCGCAACCGTTTCACGAATGAAGGAATTTGAGGAATTTTCTTGTGTTCACTACATGTTGTGAGAGTCCCAATCGTTATCAAGAGTAAATTAAAAGTCCTGTTTGTTCGATGTTTGGCATACTTAAAACTTTTAATTTTGCTTGTTATTCATGAAGCTTAATACCGCCATAAAAATCACTGAATTTCCAGTGTTCAATTTAAATGTATTTGCAATGATTCCTTCAAATCTTCAGCGTACACATGAAGTAGAGAATAGTTAAACAAAAAGGAAAAGGAAAGAAGAAGAAAGAGGGTTTTAGAAGAAGATGAAAGAGAAGGGTTAAAGGAATAAGATGAAAGAGAAGAGGTAAAGGAAGAATAAGAACAAGAAGAATAAGAATAAGAAGAAGAAAAAGAAGGAAGAATAAGAAGAAGAAAAGGAAGAAGAAGAAGAAAAAGAAGAAGAAAAATTGAAGAAATACAGTCCTTCGCCGACTTAAGCGAATAATGCGGAGACATTCACTTAACTGTGATTTTCGCGGTGAGTCGAATATCACGTTTTACAGCCAAAATATACTTTATCTATGATGATGATGATGATAAGTCGCACCTCTTACCTGTGTTGGGGTTTCATTATCATTTATAATGAATATTGATTGAATTTAGTTGCTAAATGTAATTTAATACTTATTTAATGCAATTTGTGTAGAAAAATTTGAGTTATTTCTGTCTTTTTACTGATTCAAAACTTGTATTCTTTCATATGACTATTGATGGAGAAAATTATCTGATTTGACATCTAAATGATCAAAAATAAATAAAGTATTTTATTTAAACAGTATAAGCAATTAAAAAAAAATGCGTAACTCGAGGAAATACTGTAATAAATAATAAGGAGTAGTAGTAGTAGTACTGATGGTGGTGGTGATAGTTGTAGTATTAATTGTAGGAGCAAATGAAAAAAATTAAGAATAATAAGAATAAGAAAAATAATTAAAAGAATACAATTTTGAGATTTCTTAGAAAAAAGAAACAGAATAATTATAATAATGTTTATAATAATAATAATAAATAGAAATAGTAGTAGTAGTTATTGTACTAAAAGTAGAAGTTGAGAAGAAGAAGAAAATAATGATGAATTTATAATGATAATGATGATGATAATGATAATGATGTAAAACGGTTAATTCAGCGCTCAGCAGCCAAAACATAACTAACTTTTGTGTAACTTTGTTTGAAGTGGTGGGTTTTAGCTCCTAAATTGATTATTTGATGTGATTCTGACTCAAGATAACAATGTTGTTACCTTTTAAATAGCCTTTGAAACTCCATCAAAGTATCAGTACAATTTGTTCAATGTGCTGTCAAATTTAGAAAACCATGTATCTGCAAATCATCGTATAAGAGGTACCGCGTATCCCGGAGACCACCTTGTAAGATTCTACCAAGTTTTGTTTAAAGTTTTTGTGGTTTTTCTTACACTATAAAAAGGTCTAATGTAAACTCGCTGAATTGAAGTTTTAGTTTCAGCGAACACAACACTCTTGCTCATAATAGTCATCAAGAGAAAGAAAAACACGTGTACACTTCACAGCATGATTTGCGTATGTTATCAAACGTTTCGTCCGGCAAATCATGTCCCTCAGCTTCCGAAGGAATTAATACACCTTTTAGCATAGATAAAACTGTGCAGATAGCGGTGCAAAACGGCTCCCAGCACAAAACATAACCTAATGAACCTTATCGCAGCCCCATTGCTTAATTAATCGCAATATCGCCCTCACACGCATAAGCTCCTCCCTTTGGCGGGCATTGAAATCACTTCTCGCACTGTGCCAGTGTAGTTGCAGTACATTACTCAACCATTCCATTCATTCGCATTCATTCATCCCATCGACATCCCTACTAGCCCTTCGGATGTTTGCGAAGCATTCCACTCCCCTCGCTTCGTTCGATTGGCCATCGCGGAGCGGGTCGCGGCCATGTATTGGTATTGGCCCTGTAGATTATATCTGGTCGGCATGGTGCGCTACCATATTCTCCGCCCCTCCACTTTCTGCTAAGGAGGGTTGTTGTTCTTGGTTTCCGCGCAAAGGAGACCAAAAAAATGAGGTCGAACAAGAAAAAGGCATCATCCTGCTGCGTCACACACCGCAGCGCACCCTTCCTGCAGGCACACACTTGCGTGTGGGTTTGACTTGCATTTGCAGCTTCACGGCAGGCAGTAGTAGTAGTAGGCTTTGGGTTTTCCCCTTCCACACAACGCTTGCTTGTTAAGGTTGTGCGGAAAATGAGATGTGCAGAAGCGGGACAGACAAACATGCAGGAAACCCATTACACCGAAAGCAGTAGAAAGGGAAAACAATGCCGAAAAAAAAAACATTCGCTCCACCGAAACGCAAATGTAGTGATAATATTTGAGCTTTTCACGCTTTTCCCTCCGTGTTCGTGTTCTTATTTTTAAGGGGGTGAGTGTGTGTATGTGTGTTGTTTTTTGCTTCTACAACTGCTGATGCTGCTGCTGCAGTCCCCGTCTCCCTCTCTCTCTCGCGGTGTGTATTCTTTCATTAGGGTCAGTTGATTTTCTATTATTAAGCCAATGCATCAATTTGCCTAGCGAGGGGAAAACGAAACCGTATGTGACGAAACAATTATGATCGCTCCGAACACGCACAAATGTGGTTTGCAAACGCCGCTCTCTCTCCTCTTCCCTTTGTTTTTATTTTTTTTGCCGCTAAAGAAGATGAATCACGTGGCACACGAGCTGATAGTGCAGTGGAGAGTGTTTTTTCTCTCTCTTGCTTTCGGTTTTTTTTTTTTTTTTATCGCCATATATCTAATTTTGCTTTGACACGGCCGTGACGTGAACATGGCCAACATAGATTGGCGTGCATGATACGGTGTCCAGCATGATGTGGTACGAGCAGTGCGGGTTCGAATGTATGGTTGCAGCGGTGGTTCTGGTTTTTTAATGGTTTTTTGGAAGGTAATTTAAAAATTTAGATTTTTCTATTTTTTCAATTGTATTAAATAAAAGACATTTTTACTTCACCCTTGGTACTATGGTAGACTTATGCTGCTCTAACATTTCTTTCGTAACATTTTTTATCATTTTTTTAAACTAAAAAAGTTTAAATTCACCTTTGGTGTTGCATACCTTTAGGCGCATATAAAAGACGGGCAAGGGGTAATGTGTGTTTATGCTTTACTTTTAACATTTTCTATTTACAATTAAATTTATTTTAGGCAAAAACGATACTAAACACATACATGATTGCATACATTAAGGCGTAATTTTTTCAAAAATTTTAAATAACAGATTGAGACGTCCGTTGAAAGTGTTTGTTACAAGTCAACATTGAAAACAACAAGTGAGTTCAAAATAATAAGTAAATTACAAAGTGTTTCTTAAGGTTTTACAATCAACTTAAGTGTAAGTTACAACCTTCACCTCCTTTACAATTGTTATTAGTTATCGCTGTTGTCTCAGACAACCCAAACATCTTTTGATCCGGTTCGAAGGACCAAAACATAACACAGCTTTAAACAAACATAAATAATAAAGCAATCAGCTCATGGTCCAATAGTTGAACAGGTAACATTTAACCGACGTGCTAAGCACTTTATTCCCAAAGGAATATTGATTCTTGTCGAATTAATTGTTTTATTGTTTAATATGTTTTTTTTGTTGCTTCTGTTGGTTGCTGTAGTTCTTAATTTCTCCTCCCTAGAGGAATGTAATAATAATCCCCTCACAAAACATACCCACTCGACCCATTAATCTATCTCCCTCTAATGTCCTTTTAAAAAATCAAACATTCCAACCCCTTTCAGTCCCAAACCCGCTCAATAAAAGTAGCAAAAACACACACACACACACATTATCATTATTATTATAAATATTATTATAATTATTCTGTTTCTTATATGCTAAGAAATCTAAAAATTGTATTTTTATAACTATTTTTCTTATTCGTATTATTATTCATTTTCTTCTTCTTCATCTGCTCCTACTATTAATACTACATCTATCACCACCACCATCAGTACTACTACTACTACTACTTATTATTTATTACAGTCTTTCCTCGAGTTACGCGATTTTTAATTTTTGACAATTCAGATGTCAAATCAGTATAATTTTCTCCATCAATTGTCAAATGAAATAGTAAAATTTTTAAATCAGTATAAAGACAGAAATAACTCAAATGTTTCTACACAAATTGCATTAAGTAAGTAATAAATCACATAAATGAACAAAATTTAATCAAAATTCATTATAATTGATGACAATAAGTCCCACCTCTTACCCCAACACAGGTAAGAGGTGCGACTTATTATCATCATCATAAATAAAGTACATTTTGGATGTAAAACGTGATATTCGACTTACCGCGAAAATCACAGTGACGTGAATGTCTCCGCATTATTCGCTTAAGCCGGCGAAGGACTGTATTTCTTTAATTTTTCTTCTTCTTCTTCTTCTTCTTCTTCTTCTTCT
>KB667176.1:1440945-1471805 GCA_000349065.1 Anopheles quadriannulatus
GATAATTCTCTTACCAGGTGGAAGATGATCACAACCGAACGGTTCCAGATCGATACAGGCCTGCCACGCAAGGGACAGATGCTTGCCGAACATGTAACCGCGCCGCTGCAATGCTTCCGACTGCTCGGCCAGCATCATCGCACCCTGGCAGCTTTTGCCCAGCAAACTGCCAGCACCGAGGATATGCCGCAAGGCCCACTCCCTCTCCGGATTGCCCATAACGCCCTCCAAGCTGAGCGGTTGCGTATTATTCACCAAGTCCCCGAAGTTAACAGCGCCTTCGGGCTCACTGTCCAGTCCGCCGGCTGCCATGCCCGGACAGTACATCGGGCAGGAAGGAAGTGGATTGTTCTGTTGATCCCGTTCGCCGATAAAGTTCGACTCCGCCAAATCACGCACGGCCGATGAGATGAGCTCGATCAGCGGTTGATTGCGCAGCCCGGCCAGCTGAAGGCAAGCATTGCCAAGCAGATAGTCCCCGCTCAGCAGGGCGATCTTGTTGCCGAAGATGGTATCGCTATCGCTGCCCAGCTCGTTGCCGGCTTCGTCCAGCGACTGCAGATTGACCAGCCCTTGGTGGACGAGCTGGGCGGTACGGATCATTTCCGTAATTTCCGCCAGCCCCCGCTGGGACTGCAGCACGCCCGCACTTTTGTCCTGCTCCAGATCGGGTACGGTCGGGGCGTGGCCAACGGCTTTGGAGACGAGCAGCACGATCAGTCCCCACGCTTGCATGTTGTTTTTGCCGTTGAAGATGAGCATTCTGGAAGGGAAATGGGTGTTTTGTTAGTGAATTTGAAAAAATACATTTAATATTATGAGATGGGGTACAGTTTTTTCTTGACAATGGCAACTCCTCATTCATGCATATTCCCATTAATGACGATTAAAACAAGCGAACGGTCAAAATGCTGCTTGGGTTTCATATCCACAGGCGTTACGCGTAACGGTAACCCAGCGTAAAGGGCTGTTCTCATCTTCCACAGCAAAGTCATCTGTTGCTAAGCGCCTAACGGTATGCAATCTAATGTATTAAAATTAATTTACGAAAGCATAGTACATTAAATAGACTACTTATAGTTTTCCCTTTCAATGTCGTAGTGAATTGTGTTCAAGCTTTTCATAGAAATATTTTTGATCAGATATATAGATTTAAAGAAGAAATTAAAACAAAAATTGCCCAAAATAAAGAAACACAAATATCACATTGCATACCTTTAGGCGTTCGGCAAGGCTGTACGATAGAAATTGTTTAACTTTATGCCAATTTGTGTTAAAACTCGTTGGCGTTTGATAACACCCAAAGTTAACTACTTTTAACTACAAAATTATTATACAAAAATACAAAAAAAGAAATTAAGTTACTTTTCCCCAGTAAATGTAACGAGAGCAATGCCAAACACCGCGATCAAAATGTGTATTACGAGTTAAACAATAAGGGAAAAGTATCCACATTAGATCCCACTAGTTCTATCTTGGTTTTAAGAAGCAAATGCGATATGCTTGTACAGCTTGCGCAACATATTAAACCCGACAAACGTTTGAAATTGGAAAAGAAAATCCCCAAACTTTATATGTCACTAATTTGCGTCATTTTTTCCAATCGACTAACGATCTGATGCCAATACGCATTAATCACTAACTCGTGTGACGTCAATCGTGGATTCTTTTAACCACCCATCTCATATTAATTCCCAATTTTTGGAGCTTATTTTATGTGAAACGCGGAATGGAAACTTTCAGAACCGGTTTAGTGACGTTAGCGTGTGTACAAGAATTTGGCAGGAACAGGAAAAAAGATGCTTCCCTGCATCTTAAACGTAAAATACACTAACTACTTACTTCGCCGTCCTTAGCAGGGGATGATTGCTCCCGACCAGCTTCCGCAGATGTAGCGCTACGTTCGCAATCTCATCGCTCAGCAGCCACCGAAGGCTCAGGAACGAGGTCGGATAGCCGACGATCTTCTCCGCCTCACTGACGGCCCGGTTCCAGTCGTGTTTTGGCACCGGTTTCGGTGCTAGCTTTTCGTGGCTTGCACCACCACCGGTCAGGATGCTTCGCCTGGAGACACTTTCCAGCCAGGGTAACGCCGAAGGGCCACTCGCGCCGCACACTTTCACCACACTCTTTCGCAAACGTGCTGTCCGCAGAAGGGTCTGCATGCCGTAAATCCTTGCGAGGGACATTTTTGCGACCGGAAATTTCCGAAATTATCAACAGAATTATCACCTATCAAGCGCACTACCGCGTTTCCGGCAATCCGGTTTTGCACTGGCGTTGTAACGGGTGTAACGTATTTGTGTAACTTGTGTGCGAAAGTGGCACAGAGCACAGAGTGGTGCCTTTCTTCTGGTGCGATCGGTACACAATGCGAACCGCGCGGGGGGTTCAGTAGCGGCCACGGGCGTACGTACGCTTCGTGCTCATCTTAACAGTCGCCCAACAATCACGTCCACCGGCCGCCTTTCACGCTCACGGGGTCTGGGCGGTGCTGTTTTTTTTGTTATTAGCTACACACGCCACTCTACGGCTTTCACCGGCTGCACTGCTCAACCAAGCGCGGACAATTCGTCCCCCTAACTCCTCCCTCCTGCACCCCTGCACCGGCGGGGCAAATAGAAAAAAGTGAAACTTTTTTCAAATCAATTCAACTACACTTCGCGCCTCAAACAATCACTCTTCCAGGTGATGGAATAGGTCTGAATGCAACAGGCGGCCCTGGGCGACTACTGTTGAACACAATCTGTTTTTTTCTCTCTCTCTCTTTTTTGCACGGGACGGGACGGGTTCAACCGGAAGAATTTGATCCACGCAAACGACGTCAGACACTGGCGAGATGGCAGGCGAATTGTTCAGCTTTTATCCTTTCGCCAGGAACGGACAAATGACCGGAAGAAACAGGTTTTCTGCAGGTGGCACAGCACCAGCTGATCGACCCCTTTTACCGCGGCCGCGGGCACGACAAGAGAGCAAAAACAAACGATCTGATGATGTAACTGTTCTCTCCCTGCTGCACTTTGTAAGACGGATTGCACTTTTTCTTCATCGTCAAAGTGGAACCCGCGGGACACACAGGCTTAACGCTGCACTTTCCATTCTTCGTTCACCGATTCTAAGCATCTTTTCAGGCGCAATGCCTTCTTGCACAACTTTTGCATTCACAAACACTGCTTATCAAAATATGAAGAACACGCAATTGGCTTTCGGGTTAATTGCGATTCAGCTTTTGAGGGTTGAATTTTTGCATATTAAACACGCGCACACCTTCGGGAAATGAGAAGAAAAAAAACACTTCACACACTAGCACTTTGGAACGAACCACGCGTAATGCGTACTCCAGGCAAAAGCACACACAATCGCCGGATTAATTCACGCCGATAACGTAATCGTAGCCTTGCTTCCCCACCTTTTCTTTACACGGCATGCGAATTTCGGTGCGCTCTCGGCTGTTATTGTTGTTTTCAACCCGGCCTGACAGCTGTCAGTGAAGAGAGCGGTTTCAGCCGCCGGCCCGAGTTGCGGCGGTTTGAAAGCAGCGGCGGCTACAAACGGGTGCCTTTGGGGCGCCATCTAGCGCGCTGCAAGAGAAGCAAAGTTTGAATTGTGGTTATTGTACCGGGAGACCGTTGCAAGTGTGACTTAACTTACCGTTTGGGGTAGATTTGAAGAGAGAGATTTCTTCTTGTTGAAGAAATCGTGATCGTGTGTGGTGGTGGTGGTAGTGTGGCAAGGAGGCGCTGGTTGCATCAACTTTGGGATGTATGTTTCCTAAACCTTAACTTACGGTGTACTGTACATCTTCTTCCTCCGCATGCACGCCCGCCTCTACAGCTCCTGCATGGCTATGATGATGTTCTGCAGCGCTGTCCGGGCGTCGGTGGACGGCAGCTCGTCCAGCACCTTCAACGCCACCAGGCTGTGCTTGCGCTGCAGGATCTTTGTCCTCTCCAGCCCCGGTCCGTTCAGGACCGCCTGGTGCACTTTGGTGTAGTCGATGTTGTGGATCGATCGGCTGCCCTTCTCGATCTCCTCGTACAGCGCAACGTCATGCTCCAGGTGGAACAGTACCGGAGCGGACACCAGACTGAACTGTGCACCTGTACCAAGCAAATACGATAAATTGGAAATAAAATATTAACTACCTTCAAATCCATTACATTCCAATCGATCCCTTCCTTACCCAACGGCAGCGTCGGCAGCAGGAACGGCTGCATATCGATGCATGCTTGCCAGGCCAGCGCCAGATGCTTGCCGAACACGTAGCCCTGCTTCTGGAGCGGCTTCGGATGGCCACCGAGCATCAGGGCGGCCATGCAGGCCTTCCCCAGCAGGCTGCCCCCGCCGAGCACGTGCCGGAGCGACCACTCCTTCTCCGGATGGCCCACCACCCCGTCAATCTTCATCGGTTCGGTGTTGTCCTCCAGATCGCCGAAGCCCAAATCTTCCAGACTGTTCAAATCGGTCGCCAGCTCCTTCAGCTGGGTGCCCGGTTTGGTCGGCAGCGGATTGTTCTGCTCGTCCCGCTCGCCGATAAAGTTCGACTCGGCCAGATCGCGGAACGCGGACGAGATGAGCATGTTTAGGTCCTGGTTTCTGCGAGTTTGCACGGGAAGATACCGATGCTTAGCTTTGATTCTTTGGTTTCTATAATTAAGCACCCAAACAACCTACCTCAATGTGGCCACCTGCTGAGAAGCGTTCGCCAGCAGATAGTCCCCACCGAGCAGGGCGATCTTGTTGCCGAAGATCATGTCACTGTCGCCGCTCAGATCGTTGCCCGCATTGTCGTACGACTGCAGGTTCAGCATGCCCTGGTGGACCAGGTGCGAGGTCCGGATCATCTCCGTCACCTCGGCCAGAGCGCGCTGGGAGTGTAGCACGCCGGCACTCTTGTCCTGCTCCATGTCGGGGATGTTGTCTAGGTGGCCGGCCGCCTTCGATACGAGCAGCACGATCAGTCCCCATGCCTGCTGGTTTTTGTCGTTGTAGATCAGCGTTCTTCGGGGGAGACAATTAGCAGGAAGAGTGTGTGAATTAATGAATGCAGAAGGAAACCTGATCCGTAATTAAGTTTTTACACCGAGCTGAACAAAGGCCAAGGTTGGTGAGGATGTTGCTGGTTTCTCTCTCTCTCTCTCTCTCTCTCTCTCTCTCTCTCTCTCTCTGTCTCTCCTTCTCTCTCTTTATCTCTCTCTATTATCTACCGCAGATCAGGAACTGTTGGCTTTGCATACCAAACAGACAAGGCCCCCTGTGATGGCCGTGTGAGATCGCGCAACGCACCACCGATGACGGGGCATCATCAGTAAACGCTTTCTAAAGCTCTCCACACCTTGGTTGGCTGTCCTTGTGGAAGTGGTAGCTTAACGAAGAAATTTATATTCTCCACACAGTACTCCGCTAAAGACACTGTTGTGCTGTTGTTGTTGTTTTTTTTTTGTGCGTGGTGAAACTTTGTGGCAAAAACAACGCTGGCGAGATTGGAGATGATTAATAGCTGTAAAAAACAGCTGTATTGGTTACAATCGCAAAAAACGACGTGACGTGGACAGCTAATGAAGAAATCAGCAGCAAAAACTGATGTTGCAATGTTCAATAATGGTGGTAAAGCAAGGAAAATTAGTCCATCATAATTCACGGTCATGGTTGGATAATGAAGAACTTATTGCGAGTTCATTAAAAGGGACTAATTAAAATCCACTGGTAGTCATTAACACTTCTTTACGCGAAAAAGATGAACTCTCAAAATATCAATTAAAATCTCATCAAAGTGTTGTTGAGAATTATGGTTACCATTAGGAAAAAAAACACACATATTCTTTGCACCTGTGTGTATAAAAATAATGCTCAAATTTGACTTTTGTTTTAACAAAACATCTATTGAGAGTTATGATATAAGTTGTGAAAAGAAGTATGGGAGTACATATGAAAAAAACCAAGTATTAACCTGTCTCATCAAAAATGCTTAAAAAAATTGAAAAAAAACAATAGGTAAGGCATTAAAGAGGAAAAATTATGTTTTCAACATTAGCGAGGGAGCCTTATTAACCTCTTCTTACTTCATTTTCCATCCCATCTTCCAGTGTTGATAGCATTATCCAACGCTCACGAATCGCGTTTCAACAGCACAGATGTCACGAATGTATGACAGCTGTTGAAAAACATCTCACAAGAGTTGAGTAACACATTGGAGCATGGGGAACGTACACGAAAAAGAGAGTAGTTGTCTGCCAATTTGAGTTACAATCTTGGGAACTACAATCTTTGCTACGGGGCTTTGAGAGAGCTTTTTGGAAATTTGTCTTAATAATTGGAATATGTCTTCTTCCTCTTCTTCATCTTAAAAAGGAAATTGAGCCAATTGAGTTAGGCTTTGTAGAACATGACACGCCACAGTCCAATAGACCACCAAGACTATCGCAGTGCCGATCCTTATGTATCTATGCATAGTGGAAACATCTCAGTCCCTGATCCTCCCGGACATCAGGCATAGACCGCGGAGAATGTAACAGCTTTGCATAACAACTTGACGAACCGAAGCGGCTAGACTTGTTTTTATCTTAAAAGGTCACCAAACTTCTTCATTCGTTCGATCGACTGAAGAGACGATCGCACCGAAACTCAGCGCTAATTTCCATCAAGCCAACCAATGTCTCACCATCCCCGTAAAATACACTCCATGGGGTCCATCATTTTCACCATCCCTGCTGTCTGTTCGATCCGTCGATGATGGTGTGGTGCCGCGCCACATCATCTCTACCCCACCTGAACGAAAGTGACATCAAACCACGAACGCGAACCGTTTTCGGGTGAGGTGGGCAGCTTTTTACTACGGGACCGGTTTTTTCGAAAGCACGAGCCACACACACACACACACAGGCACCACGGCCCAGCTTCCACCAACTGTACCGAAACCGAAGTCGCAGTCGTACGGAACGCGCGAGGTTTTGTTTTCCAGTGTCGTAACGGTATGACCCGACTTTGTTTCCCAATCCGTGCCGACCACCGCCAGCTTGAGCTTAAGTATAGAAAAGCTGGGGTGTCTGGGACCGACCGCTTGGTCAGTGATCGCGATCAACAATTCATTTCGGTAGAGATATATAACAAGAGAGAGAGAGAGCGAGTTTTAGCACGACCGCCATCCACGTTGTGGCCAGTTGGATCTCTTACTTGGCAGCTTTCAGCAACGGATGGTTGCTGCCGACCAGCTTCCGCAGATGCAGCGCCACGTTCGCGATCTCGTCGCTCAGCAGCCACCGGAGGCTGAGGAACGAGGTCGGATAGCCGACGATCTTCTCCGCCTCGCTGACGGCCCGATTCCAGTCATGCCGCTGCACGCTCTTGGTGGCCAACTTCTCCTGCAGCAGATCACCGGTGCTCAGGCGACGAACCTCTGGCGATGTGACGAACGCACCGGATACGGTGGTCGCTGTGCGGGACGGCTGACTGGACCAGTGCCTAAGATGGCGACCGCACAGTCGTATCACTTTACTCATAGCCATTTGGCCTCTCTGTGTGTGTGGGTCTGTACACGCGGACACTAGATCCTGCTATTGGCTCAAACACAAACACTTCCGGGAGCACACACCTAGAGTCACTCAACACACTCAACGGCTTCACACGGCGACCTCGATCTCAGCAAACAAGCACTCTTGGACGCCACGCACACTGGACAGCAGCAGCAGCGGAGAAGCACACGTGACCGACCGCTCGATTCGAACACCTGCACCGTACTGGGCGGCTTTCTTCTTCGCCAGCGCGCCCGCCAGTCGACGCGAGCGAGCGAGCGAGCGAACTGGTTGGGTAGCTTCGCAACACTGTCCCCCCATTCCACCGACTCTCATCTCCACCACCTTCTCTTCATCACTCGACAGCGATCGTGTCCGCACGGTACGTGTACCGAATTCTTCAGGTGGAAGGGAAATTTCGGTCACCCATCCTACCCTGGACCATCCACTGACCATTCACCACATTCCATGCCGCCAGCCAGCCCGCGGACAGGGGAAGGCAGGTCTCGAACGCGTCTTCCGTGGGGGAGCCTGCCACACTCACACACACACGCACACGCACCTACGCACACAAACTCCTAATAACGGTTTGTGGCTTCATTACTGCACGATCGAATGGTGTTTGATGTGGAAAAGTGGTTGTAGCAGCTCGCCCCAACGCCAACACCACCTTTGGGGAGGAGGTTAGCGGTGGAAATAATTGAAATGCTTCCGCCAAACACCAACATGGATCACGGCGATCGGGCACGAAGGACCAACACAAAACTAACCTGTATCAACAAATCCGGGCCACGTATGACCGTGAATGGATCGCGAGGTGCGATTGCCGGAGCACTTTTTCGGCGTGAGCGAGGTGCATGATCGAGGCGTGTGTTTGTGTGTGTGTGTGTGTGTGTGTGTGTGTGTGTGTGTGTGTGTGTGTGTGTGTGTGTGTGTGTGTATGTGTGTGTTGTGGGGCGAAATGCTTTCTTCGCTTTACAACGTTTCGCGCGCCACACGGGGCCAGTTTTGGACCTGCCAGGCTAAGGCGAAAGTTTTTACGGCGTTTTGAAGTTTGTTCCAAATTTCTGTTTTCTGGTCTCTGCACTTGCCTCTATATCTTCCTTAGTTGGGCTAAAACACTTTAAAATTAATAAAACACGTTTACCAATAAGTTCCAGTTGTTAGACACTGCTCGCAATTTGTGGAAAAAAAAGATCAGTAAATTGATCGATCATCACAGCAGTCATTGTTGTTTAAACGGTTTGTCAGCGGTCTGAATCCACCCTGCCGATCGATTTACCCACAACGCCACCTTGGAAGGAGCGGTTCAGTGTTCACTCACAGTGACTTTCCAACACATTCGGCACGCTTGATTGCACCGAAAACGGGCATGTAAAACAACGCACGTTGCCAATGAGTATGATCTCATCCGTACGGCCCTACCCCTGGTGGTAATGAATTCGTCTCATCTCACCGCAAAATAAAGCACACAAAATACCTATGCCCCATCAGTTGGAAGACTCGAAATCTATACGAAACGGTTTGGTCGACTCACGGCGCGCGCACACGTTCAGCTGGGAGGCGCTTCATTTAGTATCATCTTCGCGTGGATAGGATCTTCCTGGTGGATCTTTTTTTGCTTTGTTTTGTTTCGCCAATGCGTTGCGCGATGGTTTCCGGGATCGTCGATGCCATGCCCTTCCGTCTTGAAGCGTGGTGGCCCCGAATAGACGAAACCGGTTTCGTTTGTTGGTTGGTTGGCTGGCTGGGGGCCGTTGTAACGTGTTCGGATGATCGCGAAATTGAAGGTGATCGTACGCCTTACAAACACGCTAGTACATCTCGGGGGTACGGAGGGGGAGTTTGGTGGGACGAGGGAAGAATGATGGGTGTAACGTGATTTTATGAGTGAAGAAGCTTGTTTTGCTGAATGCATGGAAAATAGTAAGTAGACATGTAAAGATGATAAATCTTGAAGGATAACGGATAGCAAGTCTTAAGATCTCTTCGACCAAATTCTACGACTTTTAGTGACTTTTTAAGTAATGATGCTTTTGTATTATTCGGGACGTTAAGTTTGCTTAACATCGTTGTCATCTGGCATTAAATAACCGAAAACAGGGACTTAGCTTCTTACATTCAACATCATCGATCGCGATCTTCTTGATGATGGGTGAGGCCCTTTAAATGACGCTGTTAAGTGCCATAAGATAACGATGTCCTTCCGAGCCACCCTTCTTATTATTCACTTGGTGATTGCTGGTTGCAATTATCACAAGTCTCTGTCATGATGTGGTAATGGTGCTTTCTGCGTACTTCTTATGGCAGTTGTTGTTCCGAGCGAGCCTAGGAGGTCAAGGATCAAGGATCAAGGATGGCCATGAAGCAGGTTTTTAGTCACTACATTCCTCCAGAGATATGAACATAATCCTGTAATTGATAACTGTAAATGTAAATGATAACTAATACTAGTCATTTCTACTTCCTAAACGATTCTGTATTAATTGACGGCGGAAATCTTTGAGGTTCTAGAGGAGTATTGTAATATTGGAAAGGTTTTCTAACGTCGGAAAACTAATAGACGGTGGCTTGGGGGACACAATGTTCAGCGGGATCGTAGCAACAACTTACTCCAAAAATTCCTGGAGATTCAGGAGATGTGAAGATCGCAATAAATAGGAAATAGATCGAGCTTTGATACGACCCACGATCCTGTGTCCTGTGTGTCCTGAGTTATCCGGAGCAAAGGATACTTGATCAAGACAGTACGATCTCCTAAACTAACTGTAAGTGGAAGTAAGAACCGACATATCCCGTATCTCAGGATGTTCATTAGTTTGGGATTTAGGATGGAATGGAAGATACAATCAGACAGACACCAACCCACAGGGTGGGCGCTAACGTTTAATAGATACTATTTCTGTTCTGTTTATATTTGTCGTTTTATTTTTTCTTCTTCTTCTTCTTCTTCTTGCTTTTTGAGACAAACATTTCCAAAGCAAATTCCTTCCTCGCCGTGTAATTTATTTTTTTCCTGCATCGTTTTCCCACCCTTCCCTGCCAGTTCTTCGTCCGTTCTTCGTCGATCCTCTCTCATCGCTTACGTACAAAGTAATGCGAAAAAATAGTGTAAGAAAATAGTACTAAAACACTAACATACCACTGTAACCTGACTCACACACACAAACACACATCGCACATACTCCAACACACGCATACCTTCACTCAAACTAACTAACTTCAGCCTTCTTTTCTGCTGCAGAGTGTAATAGTTTAACGAAAAGCACTTAGGTTTGTGTCGCATCGTTTCACTTTCAAGAAGGGAGTGTTCTTGTCGTGGCTGCCGCCTCATGATAGGACGGCGTTTGTTAAGGTCTGCTCGTAGTGGAGATACTGCATCGAAGGGTGATTCAAATTGCGATCGACCGATCACAACACTGTGCGCCCCATTTGGCAACTCTTCGTCCTAAGTTCCTTTACGCTTCACTGCCTTCTTGGAAAGGATACACACGGATCATACTCACACGGAGAGACTCACACATTCATCCTCACACACACACACGCTGCCAACACACATACATCTTCTTGTGTTACCAAAGTCTGTTTATTATATTTATATAAAAAAAGAAATGAAGGAAAACACTCCCACTCTAATTCCCCCAGCGGTTCTACACAACAAAGAGGCACCGGTACCACCACAGATTCCTTTTTTCGGGTTTTTTTCTTCCACACATCCACAACACTTCTTCATCTCGCTTGTTCTAATTCATTCTTTCGCTCCCCTTACGCAAATTACGCTCTCTCTCTCGTTCTCTCATTCTCTCTCTCTCTCTCTGTCTCTCTCTGCAACAGGCACCCATGGGTATTTGGGAGGAAAACGCATCATCCAATGAGCACAATTATGATTTTCTAAACACATGTTTTCCCCCCTCTTTCTCTTGTTTGCTTCTCTCTTCGGAGTGTTCGCTCTCTTCTATCAAAACAAAAAATGATTTCGAGTCCCCATTCCTTCTGTTTCTCTTACTTTGCGATTCTTTTTGTTTTATCATACATTGTTTCATTGTCTTTTCTTTTATCGGTATGGGTGTGAGAGTGTGACTGTGTTCACGTTTACTTGTTTGTTTTTTTATCTACTTTGCTTGTTTTAATCATTGTCTCTTGGTTGGTTTCAGTTTTCATCGGGAGTTTCCTTCTTGAGTGTAAAATGGTGTGTAAGTTAGGTTTTTTTTGTTTCTTCTTTTTTTTGTGTTTTATTTTTGCATTTTCTTTCTCGAGTGTAATATTTTACTTTTCTATGCTCACCTTCACTTTCGCGCTTTCTGTTCTTCCACCTATCCTTTGCTAATATGTTTCGCTTATCATTCTGTCTAGTAGTATTACTTTTTACTATTTTTTATCTTCATTGTTCAGATTGCAAATATTGCTTCTCTTCGTTTGCTATTATTTTCCAGTAACTTTAAGTGTGTGTGTGTGTTTTTTTGTTGCTTGTGTTTTTTCGTGTTTTTTCTTATCTTCTCTGTTTCTCTATTTTTTTATTATTACGATACGTTCTCGATCACTTTCGTGCATTGATGAATTATGCTATGTGTTACGTTGTGCGCTACCAAAACGAAACTCTTTTTCGAGGTTTGCATTCTGTTTTGCTTGTTTTGCTCCTGTTTGCCAATGTTTTTTTTTTCGTATTTTTTACAAGTCTCGTGGGGTTTTTTTTTATTCGCAAACGTAGAATTGCGAGTATGAAGTAAGACTTTTCTTTTGCGTTCTTTGTCGAACAAACACAATACAGAAATAAATGGGTTAGCATTTTGGTATAAGGCTTATTTTAGCACAGTTTTCAACGTGTTTCAACGCTTGCCTTCTAGTCATTTCCCAACAAAACAAACAAGCTCTTTTCATATTTATCCTTCTGTTATCCCGATTGGAATACCGCGTTGTTTTGGTTTTTCTTTCCTTCACTTTACATATTCACTATTCTTTTGTTTATCTTCTTTTAGCATATACACACACGCACACAAAACACACACTTTCTATACCGCTGTTTTTTTGTTTCTTTCTTTCACTATAACAGTATATCTAATGCATTCTTTACACTCACACAACTAGGCTTTAGCACAGTTTTCTTCAACCCTGTTTTTGGAGGGAAAGCACCGTGAAACGCGGCTGAAACTCGTGTTCTAAAAGAAAAAAAAAACGAGACAAAATTGCACACACACGCACACACACTCTTTGAGCAATTTGTTCTGTGTTGGCAGAGGAAGATGGGTGATGGGTGGGCTAGCAAATGCATTCAACACGCCCATGGTTGTTGGCCAAACGGTGTGTGAAGAGTTGGCGAGATATGCATACAACAGTGGTAGCGAGAGATAGACAGCATAAGACAAAATTGCACGTTTTCAGTACGTTACTGGCACAGGGTAGAGAAAGATTCAAATGCGCTCCAACATTGCCGCAGTCGTCGCCGCCGCCGCCGTCGCACCAACAAGTGCAATAGGATTCCGTGGGTTACACATATGCTGGGAGCAGTCTGTTGCGTTTTGGGGGGTAGGCAGGCCACACATACAATTAGGAACAATCGGATAAAGAACCATCTAACGCGTCTAAACTTGTGGCATATTTTTGTTTGTTTTGTTTCTTCATTGGCATTTTCTCGTTGAATTTTCAGTTAAGTTTCTTCCTCGGTTGAGGTGTTTGTGCGCGTGTGGATGGGTGGGTGTTGGCGTGTGTGTGTGTGTGTATGTGGTTATATTCTCATCGATATGATACGCTTAGTACATGCTAGTACTAAGTTGAAAGCATATACAATTAGTGTCCGCGTTTCGGTGCAATGCCTTCCTGAATGTGTCGCTCGTGAATGTGGGCGAGTGTGAATGTATGGTTCTGTCCCCAAGTTTTGTACGTTTGGTTCGTGAGAATGTGTTTTTGGTGTGTTTTTGTCTGCAAAACTGGTGCTGCTGCTGTTGCTGCAGTCAAAAGTAGTAATAGTAGTAGTGGTTGTGGTGGTGGTGGTGGTGGTGCTAGTAGCATAAAAGGGAAAATCAAAACGAGCATGTGTTTGGTCCTCCTTTGCGTCAGCAAATTGTGTCCAATGCAGCAGCAACTACCAACTCCAAATGCCGCCAGTTAGGAATGAGATATTTTCGCGACTTGGAATTTGCTTAATCTTATCTATACACACACACACACACGCGCGCGCGAGCACCATCCACACACAGACACAGTCTAAGACAGTTATATTATACGCGGTACCACCACGGAGAGAATTGAAAAGGGAGTAATAGCGTATTATTGTGTGCATTCTCAACCCGTTCGAAAGCGGTGTCCGTCCGTACATGTGCACTCACTCTACGGTTAAACTGTACGTCTTGCAACAATTGTTTCCTTTTGTTTTAGTTTTTTTTCATGTTTTTATGTTATACCAGCTTAAAAGACACAGACTTTTGTGTGTGTGTGTGAAATGATGTTCCCTCGGAAGACCCAGTACTGTTTGCTTCTTCTTCTTCTTCTTCTCCATTTTTCATAATGTAAATATCAATAGTTCACTTTAATATATATCTGTATATAAGTGTATATATGTACTTTTTCCTTGTTCATTTACTTGCTTTTGCTTCTTTTACGCACACAGACACAGACACACACACACACATACACACCAGAGGAGGCCAAGTAGTTCTTTCTATTAACACCATTAATTACTTTTATATATTCCGGGGGGTGCCGATCTTGGGCGAGCTACAACTAGAGCTAAAGGAGCCTGTTACAATTTACACTATTATACCAGCCATTTGTGTGACGCTCGCAGTTCACATTATTTTCCTCTCTTTTTTTTGCTTTTTTTTTGCGCTTTTCGTTAATTGATAGTAGCTACCATTTTGGTTTGACTTTCCTTTGCTTCGCAATCGGGGCACTTGGTTTGACAAATGAAGGGTAAAACTCATGAACACACACTACCACTCTACCGGTGCCGTTACGATCCACCACCAAATGGGCCACACACTACTGCATTCTGCGGCTTCTCTTTCCCCGTGATCAACGCGAGGAACGTGAGGATTATGGGGAGGATATGCGAGAATGGTGGTGGCCTTCTCGGGGATCGTGGCTACGATACATTTGCAACAATTGAAGTACTAGTAATAATAATATTGTAAAATCTCTACATGAACATGGACGAATTTAGTTCTATAGTTCGATTCGCGGTTGATATCTTCTTCCCGTGCTTTCCGTTTCTAACCGTTTTTTTTTGCTTTAGTTTTAGCGAAAATGAAAGACAGATCCAAAACGTTCGATTGCTATGTTTTTCTTCTTTCCTTTCCCTCTAAACTCAATCTAAACTCAATCTTTTGCGCCGCGCAAACTGGACAACCCAACAACGTTTCGCACATTCTCCTGTTTGTATTGCTATAATGTGCCTATCTTCGTTGGAAATACGTGGCTAAACGTGGCTACTGCTAAACCAAGCCACAACCCGAATTATGGACGTGTACGATTAAAGCGCGTTCCGCTTGCATCTTACTGTGTGTGAGCGTCTAGAGTAGTAGTAGTAGTAGTAGCAGCAGCTGGGTTTTTTTACATTTAGTTTTAGTGCAATTGTGTGCTTCCTTTTGATTTATCCGATACGTACAACGAACAGAAAACATAATCAAACTTAACAGACTGTTGTTTTGCTACAACAAAAGGGTTAACAAAGCTCCATCGTGGGGTGGGCAGATTGGGCGGGAAAATGGCGCAAAAGCAGAAAACAGGACAGCCAATCTGCCAGACGCAGAGCATGCAGCAGCACTTATTATTGTCGCTTTCTATTGTATGCATGGTACGGTAACGACTATCGACCATAATGAGCATAATGATATGGGCGACGGACTACCTACACCACACCCCACACGACGAGGGGAACAGTAGTGTGTGGTATGTAATTACTTGCAAGTGTTTTCTTAAATAATCACCTGCGTCTGTGCGTGTGTGTGCCATTCAATTAAGCACAATAAAGAACTTTCCCGAACGCGAAAGTTGTTTTTCTACAGCTTTTTCTTTTACCCTTTTTAATGGTACGCGCTTTATGATTTGCGACAAAAGGAAAACCAACAACAGAGGCAACGAAAAAAAAGCATTCCCTGTTGCTGAAAACCATTTGATTTTTAGACCCATTCTATGCTAATAAGACAAGACATGTTTCTGGTGTGTTTCCTATATCTAAAAAAAAAAAAAACACACACACACACACGCGTTCAAGCTATTACTACATGTGGGAGGGTTGCTCTACTTTCTTTCCCCAATCCCTCTACCTTACTTACAATAATATGTTACATCCTTGAGTAACTATCGTTTGTTTGTTTTCCCTTTTTTGTTTGTGTGTTGATATGACATCAATAGTTTTAGTTTTGGTTTGCGTACATTGTTTTTTTGATTGCTTTCTCTCTCTCTCTCTCTCTCTCTCTCTCTCTCTCTCTCTCTCTCTCTCTCTCTTTCTCTCTTCTTTTTGTTACCGCTGCTACTAACACACGCCTTGAGCCATCGTTATCGGTACACCCTCACTACACGCCGACGCAAACCGTAGCAGACAAACAAGGCATTTTATCGACGAACTAACTCAAACAATGCTGGGGGACAGGGCGGTCGATGAATTGATGCGAAGTTTGTTTGTGTTCCGTGTGATTTTAATTTAATTTACCGCATTGAATTGAACAAACACTACTACACAACACCTGCTTGATTTTAAAACGTGTGTCCCGATCATAACCGTTTCGTCATTATCAAAAGATTTTTTTTTCAAATGGCAATCGCCATTCAAAACAATAAGCTGTTATTTTTGTTTGGGTTTTGTGTGTGTGTGTGTGTGTGTGTGTATGTATGAGTAGTTCCTTGCAACCATTTCTTCGCACGCCCTACTACTACACGCAGTCCATATGAATTAGTTGAAAAGCAAATTTTTACTATAGTTTCACAGCACAATTTGATAACTTGTTTTATGCTAACCGTGTCACAGTACTAATCGACTTTTGCCACGCTCCCTTGCCGGAGGAGCTTTTACTACAAATGTATCTCCCCACGCGCTCTTCCCTCTTGGCTCGCGCCACTACGGGGGATTGAATTAAGATCAGCAGTTGCTTTGGAAGTACAGCAGCAGCGGGTGTACGTGGTTTTGCGCCATTACCTTCTTTTGTTGTAATGTAGCTATCGTACGAGCACTGTGTGAAAATTGTAAAAGAGATATTTGTGCTGTCACCCTGTCTGTGCTGGCTGTGTATGCTCTGCAGCACTTAAATTGTCGTATTAGGTTGTTGTTTTTTTCTCGCTCTCTCTTCCCTCTCAACATACAAAACGCTGTAAGCTAGTAGGTAAGCTAGTATGAGTGTGTGTGTGTGTGTGTGTGTGTGTGTGTGAGGGGGGTATGTCTCGATGTAATCAAACGTCTTACACAAATCAATCGGTTTTTAAGCTCACTTTTTGTTTCCTTCTTTGAACTGATTATTGCTCGAGTTTCTCTAGTGAAACGCACACACACACACACTAACACACACAGAGGTGGTTATCATCATTTTCATTACGGTGGCAAAATAGGAGCTACTTCTTAGGCGAGTAGTGTGTGTGTGTGTGTGTATGTGTGTATGTGCTTGAATTTGCAAAAATGGTGCGCGCGCGTTACTGCGGTAGCACGTGGCAAGAACTACGGCAAGTCGTTGTGGTCGTGTCCAGTGTGTGGGGCGATGTGGGAACCGTTGGTCCGTCCACGCATGGGGCTTGTATGCTGGGTTTTTTTTCTTTTCTACCGAAGCGAGGGCAAAAGAGCATGTTGCACTAACGTGAGGTAACGTTTAGAGTTTTGGGTGTGTTTTTTCTTCTTCTCCGTTTACTATTACGGTACCATATAATGGATCACATTTACTTAAGGCATGACTGATGATCACGGAACGTAAAACATTTCCAAAACTACAAAAAAAGAACCTATATAGAAAACACTTGATTATTTAAAGTTTGAGATGGCGGAAGCTTCCAACCAAACGAAAAAAAAAAACCCTGAAAGTAGTAAGATTGCTAAATTCTTGTGTAGAACAATATCTGATTATCTGTTTCTTGCTCCCGCTTTCTCCTCGAAATGCTTTTGCTGCAAAAATTGCAAACGGCTTTGCAATTGCTATGTGAGACACACAATGCGCGTCAATATGCTCTAGGCTTTGCTTGTCTAACTCGTGTACGGTCGCCCTCGCACAAATTACTATCCCCTGGATGCATGTGATACTTTAAAACACACATGATTATCATATAAGCTCTTATACCATATAAACAAACCTCCCAAATCGCGCATTTTTCTCCTCTCATCTACCGGGAAAGATGCAACTCGTCGATGTGCAAACGAACAGGTGCGCGCACACACACACACACATACACGCGTACATATATCGTCGTGCTCGGATCTTCCCCAGTGTGCGTATGTGTGTGTGTCGCTGTGATTATGTGGATTAGCAGTGCACGGTAGTAGTAGTACCGTTTAGGTTCGGCGCAGCAGCAGCATGCTGTACAGGTTGTCGCCGTCTCTGACGGCGGCGTCGATGACGCTGCTTTGGCTGGGTGGCCGTTTCGGTCTGGTGCGCGTGCGTTTGGCGTCGGTGTGGCGATGGTGGGGGATCCCGTTGGCAACGACACGGCGGCGGACACCCTCAATTATCCGGTGAGCCGCTTGTATCGCCCGCATCGGCTGCGGAGCTGCTGCTGCTGTCGCTGGTAGCTGCTGTCGCCTCAACGGTGGGTGCTGCTGTGCTGGCGGCAGTCTCCTCTACCGATGCTGGTGCGGATTCTGGCACTGTTGCTGGTGCAGGCGTTGCTGCTGCAGTTACGGACAAGGAGCTTGCAGCACTGTTGCTTACCTCCTCTTTCGGGGTCATGCTGCTGCTGCTGCTGCTATTGCTTTCATCTCCATTTACCGCTTCGGACTTTTCGACGTCGGTGCAAGTGGCTGGACTAGCTGCTTTCTCCTCTGTGCTACCAACAGCTTCCTTTCGTTCGACGGCACTGTCCGCGGCTGCCATGGTTTCATTATCGGAAGGTACAGCGGTCGGCACATCGGCTACTGTTTGCGTGCTATCGACAACTTTATCATTCACATTGCTGTCACTAGGAGACCGAACAGAGCGAAACGAAAAACATTACATTCCTTTCAGTCCAATACTACATGCACACCTCACTATTACAGGGTTTCGAATCATATCAAGGAATAGTTCAACCAGGAAAGAGAATGTTTCAACCTATTAATTGAATCCTGCAAGTATACTGTGGAAGAAGTGCATTTTTGTAATTAAGTGTTGCAACCGAATAGGGGAAATTTTGCATGCATACTGTGGGTGCCGCTGTAAAGTTATGCTGTTCTCTAAAAACACATAATTTTGAGCTGTTTTCGAGTGGTATCCATCTGTATACATGATAAACTAAATAAATCCTGGCGCCGAGTTACAATGAAACATGATGAATCAGTACAATTAACTAAAATGTTTTGGGATGTTTACAGCGGCAATTTCAGTTTAATCGCAGCTCCACAGTATGCTTGCCAAATTCCGCTATTCGGTTGCTTTCCCACTTAAACGTATACTTGTACTTTGTAGAACAAGTTCGTTGTTCGCTTGCTGCTGCTGTATGAGATAATCAAGTGCTGTTACTCCTCAGATGGCATAAAGATCTGAATCGCAAATTTACTATCATTAGGCCCCTTTCCGTTTTTAGATCGTAGGCTGAAATTTCAGACTGTCAGCTGTTTACATTGCATAGCACTTTTCGAGCAGCTATCAAAGTGGGTATAGAATACAGGTGGGCTTATCCCAAGGTCGTATGTATTAAGAAGGCTGTTTTTTATCGCTTCTGCTTCTGAATGAAGATATTAAGCAACTTTCCCAAACGCGTTCGAACAGGAACGATAGTTGCAGTTGCCTAGATACAACGGTTGCTTTAATTTATTTCATGAGTGTCCTGCTCAGTTATACGTACAATATGGCAAAATGTTCAAAAAACTTCCACCATTTTATGTCGTTCGTTTTTATCGTTTATTTTATCGTTCACGAATTCAACCGAATTTTGGAAAGTGATTAGTAATGCTTCGTGTATTCGTCAAGCTACCAGAAAGCCTGTTTGTGCAAAAGTTTTCACCCGTCCTGTCAACAAGTGACGTTCAAATTTGGTTATGAAAAACATGCTATGAGATCACCTCAAGACATATGACTCTAGATAGTCGAAGTCTTTACAAGAGAGAAAGAAAGAGAGTAAACCTCTGAATATGCTGTTTCAAACAAGCGTTTAAACAACATAGGAGGATACATCCATTCTCGTCAAATAGAAGAAGATACCACCTGGTCTACATACACTTTGATTCTAAATTTCACCACCAGCACCATGCACCTTGGGATAAATGTAAACACCAGCTTGTTTTGCCATTTTTCGAGCAGGTACTCGAATCTAATTCTAGCTTTGAGACTAGAATAATCTAGACTGAAAATCGCAGGCTAGTTTTGTGTGTAGTTTTGTATGGAGTGTTTACATAATTTCAGCTTCCAACTGTCAAACTCCATATAAAAAATCTGACTAGAGTCGTTAAGAGCCCCATTCTTAGCATTTTATCCAGCGTCACCTATGTTTTTTGGCGATGTACCCGCGCACATGTTCTCCATGTCCTGGGCAACCGCAAAGTACTGCTGGTTGGACGTTTTGCTTAAAGACAGTTAATTTGTTTGGAAAGCAAAGTCTGGAGCTGCGCGATATCAGTGGGAAAAAACTCATTAAGAGAGTTAGACCCTGGCGTAGGATGCTCTTAACCTGTCCGTGGGAGAGCATGTCACTATCCAACGTGAGGCCCACATATTTCACTTTGCTAGTCCTTTCCACACCAGACGACCGTTAATCACAACCATGCTGCGCAATAGATGCGCCATAGTTTGAACCAAAGACCGTCTGCGTCGATGTGGGAAAATCATGAGCTGAGTCTAGGCAACGTTGACACGAGTTTTCCAGCTTGTAGCATACTGTACAAAGGCATCAAGGCAGCACTCAACGCGACGGTTTACCTCGGGCAGTGATCTACCCTGCACCGCAAAAGCAGTATCGTGTCTGCGAATAACAAAGATTGACCATCACTATGTACAATAGTGTACAATAGTGGACTCAGCAAACTACCATGCGGCACTCCGGCCGAAAGTAAGAGCGAGTCTTAGAACACCCAGCGCTTCCCTCTCAGGTCATTTGTTGTCAGGTACCATCGGGATGCCAAACGTGACAAGTTTGTGGAAAAGTCCACCGTGCTAGGCATTGTCAAATACCTTTTCGACACATCTAACCTTTGCGACCAGCCTATTCGGTTGCAACACTCCATTATAAAATTGCAAACTTCCACAGTATGCTTGCAAGATTCAACTAACCGGTTGAAACATTCCCTTTACTGGTTTTAACTATTCCATTGTATGATTCGCAAACCTTGTATTATGCTTACCTCACTTCCTGTGCATCCTTTGCATCGGTTGATTTTTCTGCCGCCTGCAGGAATGGGTCCTGCTGTACGCTTTCGGGCACTTTGCCGACCTCTCCCCCACTGGGCGTGGCTTGGTCCACGGTTGGCGGTATCGAGTTCGCGTTAAAGATGTCCGCATTTTCGAAATCGAACAGCGCACTGGCCGCATCGAACGCTGCGGCAGCGCCGGCCGGATCGAGCAGCGTACCGTCCCCGGACGTCGCCGCAGACAGGGAAAGGCCACCGAAGGATGGGTCGCTGCGGGCGGCGGCGGAATTACCCACCGCACCGAGCGCCGACTCGAAATCGGCAAAGTTGTCCTCGAGCAGGGCCGCCGACGGTGGGCCCGTTTCGTTGACCGCCTGCAGAAACTTCAAAATGTTGTGATTCATGCCACCGGTCAGCGGCACGTCACTGTTGCTCTCGCTGTCGACCAGCCCGGACGATGCCAGCGCACCGAAATCAAAGTCCGACTTCTGACCACTGGAAGGGAAGGGTATGAAAAGCGATAACTTAGTAAAGGGGGCAGCCCACAAGTGTGTCGTCGTCGGCGCAACTCACAGCAAACCGTCGTCGCCCAGCAGCATATCTTTGGAGGCGTGGTGGTCGTCATCGTCGTTGTTCTGCCCACCACCACCGGGCGCCGACTGTAACGGTGCAAACGGATCGCCATCCTCGCCATCGTCGCCATCGTCGTCGTGCTCGTGCGTCTTTGCCCGCTCGCCGAACATGGCGCTCTGCATGCCGAACGGATCGTCCCCGGCAAGGCTGTCCAGGTTGGTGGGGGGCCGGCTGTTAGGCAGGGCCAGGATCTGGGCGGCCGAGTCGCCAAAATCGTCCCACCGGTCCGAGGTGCCCTCCGATGCCTTTAGCTCTTCCGCGAAGTCAAAGCTGTTGAACGCAAAGTTGATGCATTCCAGCAGCTGGTCCATTTCCACCTTGCTTGGCGGAGTATCGCACGGCATCATCTCGCCGAGCGGTTCTCGCTCTCTGCCGGTTCGCAACGCGCAAATGGGCCGCAACGAAATAAAAAAAGGAAACGAAGAAAAAGGATACTTTTAGTGAACGGGGGTTCAGCAGTCGCGCAAAATTCCTCCTCCAAACCAGGCAGTTTTTTTTTAGGGTTTTGGCGGGGGCGCAAGATAATACTTACAGTGAGCAGATACGATAGGGATCCTGTCCAGCCTGTCGGGGGACGTCGTCGGGTGGATTGAAATAACATGTGGCATTACTCAATTAGTCAACACACACACACACATCGCATCGTTTTTACGAGCGGTTGCAGACTTACCAAAAACTTCTTCTGCATGCCTAGGTGATTTAACAACTGACTATTCTCGGATTCCATATAGCAAGCCCAATTCGACATCTGCTCCTCATCCGTAAGCGTCGCGTGTACCATACCGCGGAATTCCTTCGAGAGGTTTATGGAGGTCATAAGCGTATCGCACATCTCGATGAGATGGCCAGTATACCCTAATTGTTTAACGCACAAGCTTTCGTTGGGTGTTACGGCATCTACAAATAGTTTCAACAGTTTCGGCGCCAGCTGAAAATCCGTTATGATCTGGCCGGCCAACGGGGGAAAAAAATGGAGCAAAAACCGAAATGCGTGAAAGGAAGGGTAAACATTTAACCGCAAATCATTACCGCTCGCTCCACACCACTTACATATCGCTGCAGGTTCGAGATAGCGAGTTTGTTATCTCCCTCGCCGCTGCTGCCGTCGCCCTGGTCGAACGACGCGACGGCATAGTTGATGCAAACTTTAACACGCCCGTGAAGGAAGTTGTTCCAAATGTATTGCTCGAAGAGGCTGAGCAAGGTGTCGAAATAGTCCGTTTCACAAATCCTGCAAATTGAGCACGGGAGAGAAAGCGAGAGTGAGTGTGTGGTTTAGGGCAAGAGAACCAGAATTGTGGCTCGCTCCACAAGGGCGACTTACGCGGCAATAAGTTCTTTGTTTTCCGTCTCTATTAATACTGTAAATAGATAGCAAATCTGAAGTCTCACGTTGCCCAGCGGTGGTGCCAGTGCGCCGAAGGTGGTAACTATGTCCGGTTTCTGTGGTAATCGAACACACACACACACAATATCAATATACCGAACCTAGCAGGGTGGGTGGAGAAGTTGGAAGAGGGCAGGAGCAGTGCTTACCGCAGGCGGGTTCTTGAGGATCGCGACAAGGTCGGCAACGCGCTGCTTGATAACGCTGGCCAGACGCGCCACGAGCAGATCGTGGTGTTCCTTCTCCGCATCGATCACAATTTGCAGTGCCGTATCCGAGACCGGTTCTTGGCTGTAGCGGGATTCGGGTAAATGTAAGAAAAGAAACGGTATAAGAACTGCGTTCCCAAGCAGCCTGTGAGGGTCCGTCGCACTCACATTATCGTGTTTTCTAGCAGTCTTAGGATGATTTGAATTCCGGCAATGATTGCACTTTCTTCGCCATTTGCTTCGAGAATGATGTCGAGCAGCTGTTTCGTTGTTTCTTCACTTTCCAGCGTGTCTAGAATCGGGTCCGAGGTAACTGGAAAATAAGTTTAAGAAAGAAAATAAAGTAACATAACCATTTAGTGCGCGATCCACGGCATGGAGGGCAGCGAAAACGATCATCCGCAGATGGTGTTGTGTAGGTGAAATCCAATCAGAAGAACTTTCAAACGTACAACGCACAACAGGATATGGCAACAAACGATTGCTGTTTAAAGATCTTCTGTGGGATTTTCGTGGCAATGATGCAAGTGTACAAGTGAAATAAAAATATATTTAAGTCAGCAACGAAAAGAACGATGGGAAAAGGGGACTGAACCTAAACCAAAAAAAAAAAACACACGAAAAAACAAAACAAAACCATAAATGTAGCAAAAAAAGGCGAAAAAACAACTTGAAGAAGGATAAGGAGCATCTTCGCAAGTACAGCGCGATTGTGTGCAAAATGGTCCAAACAGTCCAAATAAAATGTATCAAATCAACCCAAAAAACCACCTGTGATAGCTAATACACACTCCTGACACGCATGTAAAGAGCGTGCGCTGCTTGTTCAAAGTTTAAAGCTACTTGGGAATTGTGTGTGTTGTGTGCCAAGGAATCGCCCGAAATCGGCAAAACATGTTGCAAACAATTGCAAACCAAACGATGCAGAAAAAGGAATTAAACAAAAAAACCGGAACGGAAACTGGAAGGTTGACTGTGTGTGTGTGTGTGAGTGTGTACGGGGTGGGTAGTGGTACGTTGTATATTACCTTGAAAGCGAGACGAAATCTTGCCCAGAATCGATGGAATGGTACTGCTTAGGTTGAAGTTGAAAATGGTTTTCAGTTCGTTAGGGAGAATTTTGGATTTCAGATTGTCGATCCGCTTACAAGTACTTTGCAGTCGGAACGTCCCTTCTAGGGCAACAGGTGAATGCCGATGAAAGAACACACACACACACACACACATACACGCAATTTTTGGGGGTTTCATACAGTTATTTAGTCGGTCGGTTATGTTACAGCACGCAGTGCGGATGCATCAAGAGCATCATTCATCATTGAGGAGATGGGACGATTGGTGGGTGGTGGTGTTGGTGGTGTGTGCATTATTGTTGTGTTGTTGTGGCATTTTTGGATTTATTTTTTCGGGGCGGCAGAGGGGGGGGGGGGTATGGTTTTAGTTTAATAACAAACAGAAGTAGTTTTTAGTTACCGCGCGTGGGGGAAGTTTCGTGGGTGAAAGACACAGTGGAAGAAGAGAGAGAGAGAAAAAGAAAGAAAACAGTGAAGTTTTAAAAGAAATGCAATTGTGTAGTAGTGTAGGTGCGTGTTGTTTATAAGAAAGCGAATAATTGAAAAATAATATTAAAGGAAAATAACGACAAAATAGACAAGCCTAACCAAGCTGATTCGTCTGTAAGAAAGCGCATTCTTTTTAAAGGCCAAAGCTAAGTAAATAAAAATTTGCTAAAAGCACAAGCAATAAACAATGCTATGTGGGTTTGTTTGAGGTGATTCGCAAAGGGGTGGTTGGTATATGAGGATCACAAAATGAAATGGAATGGAACACAAATTAGAAACAAAACCAAACCTAAGGGGGAAAACAAGTCTTTAGGCAAAAGTTTCAAAATTTGCTAAAATCAACGTTCACTTCTAGAGCAAATACACGAAAGGGGATGTTCACACATCCATTATTGTCATTGCGTACACACCTTTGTCCTGCTGCTCGTTCTGGCGCTTACACCGGCTGATCTTGATGAGCTCGATGAGGAACTGGGAAGCATTGTAATGCTTCTGGTCCTGGCCCGGCTGCTTGAGTAAGGCAATGATTTCGGCCACCAGCTTCTGCTCGTTCAGCCACTGTTGGACAAAATGGGACAAAATCATTAGCATCAAGCACACACACACACACAGCGCAATCGCCGCCTCATACCTCCAACAGTTCGGACTTGAGCTCGGCATCCTCGATGTCGGTGATGTGGGACAGCAGCAGATCGCTCACGACCTGGTTGCCAAAGTGCTTCAGCATCGACGGCAGGAAACCTTTCTTCGACTTGATAAACTCTAATACTTGCAGGCACACAGATTTGTAGGAGAAGTAGTCCTGCTCGTTCTGCTTCGCGATCAGCATGCCGAACGTTTTGCAGAAGAACGAGGTCAGCAGCGGGTTGAGCGGCGGCTCCTTCAGCAGGAAGCTGTACAGCTTGTTCAGGAAGTTCTGGTTCTCGACGAGGTGCGTTTTGAAGGACGGCACATCGCTGGTCAGTATTTCGCACGCCATGTTGGAATGCATGAAGCGTATATTGTCGTCCAAATCGGCGGCCGGCTCCTGTATGATGAGATCGATCAGCGCATCGAAGTTTTCGGTGCGATTTAAGCTGCGGGCAGGATGGGAGGGGGAAACAAAAACAAACAATGTCAATCGTGGGAAGGGACAGAAGGGCTCAGTGCTTCTACTTACTATTGTATCAGCTTGGGATTCTGGCTTTTACATTCTTGTAGAACGTTTTCGTAGTCCAGCACCTCGGCAAGGGTTACACCCTGGTAAGTGGAAGGGGAAATGAAGCAGATCATTAACAACTACGCCCTGGCCAACAGCAACAGCCGGCTCTTACCTCTTTGCTAAGCAGTGCGTCGATATCGGACTGCATACTGAGCGAGTCCCAAAACATGATGCCTCGTTTGTATCGTATTTTGACGGAGCAGATGGCAATCGGCCAATCGGCGATTGCAGGTTGCGGGATTCAGTTAAGGCAAGCTCCCGGCCGCTTACTGTACACGTACCTGGTGCTACGCTGGTACGACGGTGATGGAGCACAGCGCGCTGGGGGCTAACGCGTGAACAACAACAACAACAAGCACCCGGAGGGGGGAGGGTGGTTCGGAACCGTCTTTATCACACACACACACACACACACACACACACACACACAAGGACACAGCGTGTGCACTCCTTCTGCTCGCTGTATTAGTCTTGCATGCCTCTCGCGCACGGCTTGCACCACAGAGTGTCCACTGTCACAGTGGAAGGACAAATGAAGCGTTAATGCTCGGTGGTTGGTGGTTGTGCTAGCTTTCGTTGCGGCTGTACACGGTTTCGGGGTTTGAAACACAACTTTTCCTAGTGCGATTTCGATAACATGATACAATCCTGTGGATGCAATCGACTACACTTCCTTTTGCACTACGAGCCGACCTAGATAACACAGCACTGTAACGAAACGACAGAAGAGAGCTTATATTAGTTTCGTTTTGCTGTAGGGCATCGTTAAAAATCGAACCGCTAATACAGTAAATGAAATAAATCGAATTGAAAATTGCTCCGAAACACGCGCTCAAACAACAAGCGTACACGAACGAAATCGCATGGGAATGCGCGACCGGCCCCACTCAATGCGGCTCATCGATTGTGGCCCGAGTCAAAACGGAACTCTGTCGAAAGTGGGTACAAATCTTTTATTTTTAACCCAAAGACCATTCTCTCCCCTTCACCCAGACCGGGGGGCCCAGCCCAGCCCAGGTCGTCACAATCCACACCATCGACACTGGCGGGCCGGGAGGGAGGAGGACGGGTAGGCAAATTCATTACCCTTCCCTCAGGGAGGGTAGTAGTGGAACAGCTCGTCCACTGTCACACTACATGACTCGCGTGATAGCACCAAGTTGCGTCGTTAGTATTTTGATTTGTCCGTTCATTTGGGCCGCGATGGGTCATACTTTTCTGGCATCTTCATCTCGTTCTTCGATTCGATATTGCCCAAACAGCAAAGAGGCTGAATACCGCCGGAAAATACGGCCCCCGCTTGGATCACACACTGTTCTCTCTTTTGACAGCATTGAGCATTGATGCAGGTGACCGTGACAAAACGATAACGTAACTTAACGCGATGCCTCCTCCTTAAACTGGGTACTCTCCCTCCACCCCCCCCCCCCCCCCTCTCGTACGCGGAGAAAACTCTGAATGGGATGCAAAAAGGGGGGAGGGGGGGGTGCTCGGAATTGTTTGTGCTTTTGTGTTCGCGTACTTTGGCGTAGTTCTGTCACTGACGTCAAGGAAAGAATGGGATGGGACGACGAGAGGCCAATTCATATTTTTATCAATCAGGCAGAAAACACACACACACAAGGGGGTTTGGTTTGGAAGGTGGTAGAAGGCGTGTGTGAAGGGAGTATGCGGCCCTGTGTGGGACAATTAGGGTGACGATTAGTTGTGATAAGGAAAAGTTACACATTACACAAAGAGTGTGTAACGCGTGCGGCATCGCTAAGTAAGCTCTAATTAAGCTGCTCTAATTTGGTAACATATTTGAAAAATCTATTCTCTGGCGGCGGCGGCGATCGGTGGGCCAGCCCACATCCATCCAATTAACGTCTGGAAGGCATGGCAAACAGTGAACATTGTTGTAATCACACCGTGGACCCGAGATAAATGCATTCCGCGGCTCCGGGATTGTGTTACAGGAAAAATATTCCTCCCAGCTCCGCAGTTAGGTCCCACCAGCAGCAGCAGTAGGCTGTTTCACGCTTGTTGCTCGGTTGTTAAGCAATTCAGCCAACCAGAACAAAACCGGCCGCCCTTCCCCCTTCCGACACACGGACACACGACGACTGATGGAGCGATGGAGAAAAGTAGTGTACGCGTACGCGGGGCTAGTGGTCTGCTAGAATTGTGAAACCACAAGATTAAAGCAAAAGCTAAATGATCGCGGCTAGTGCCCTCGGGTTCGTGCCACCATAGCATACTAACCTGAACAAAGATCACTGATATCTCGCGCACGTGAACACAATCCTCCCGAAACCCTTCAGAGCCAGCCAGCAGACACACTAAATTGTTGTCTAAACTAATTTGCTTTCGGCACTTTTGTCTGGAGATGATGCGAACACACGCACAACTAGACACACAGCCACAGACACAGTGATTTGTTGTCGAATGCTAATCCCTATTCTTCTGCACACCCAAAACTTCTCTTCCCGACGCTCGCACAGGGTTCGTGTGTGCACTGTTTTGCCTTTCAAGGATTGCTTTGTTCCAAAGATGAGGTGCACAACAGTGGGGGCTCGGTCGTCATGTACTGGGAAAGCACCAACAAACTATTGCCACTTCCGGCCAGTGGTAGACCAGCTAGCAGAACAGCTCAAACCCAGCAGCACAAAAGCACAACTCGTTTCAGCACACTGCACACGTACACATACACATCCACACTAACGCACTAAAGACGACGTTCGTGATAAGAGGTGTCGGAACGACACACAGAAACCACCCGGTAGCGATGTGTTCGTGGTGCCGATGCTAGAAAATAGAAAATAGACAACGTTGTAGGACTGGGGGGCGGGGTTAGAAGGGAAAGTAAACTTAAAAAAGAAAACAACACAAAAATACTACGCGCTTCTTCTCCGATTTATGGCAGACGTGTGTATGTGTGTGTGTGTGTGTGTGTGTGGAGGGGGTGATGGGCCACCCGATCAGCCCCCGATCCGCGTGGCCGGGGTGTAATTTTAGCATATCAGAGGAGCCAATTCCGATGCTGCGTTCCGTTCCTGTTGCTTCTCGCGAGTGTTTTTTTTTCTACTATGTCCCTTTTTTTGTTTGGCAGGGTTGGGTGGATGCGTGGGAGTTGTTTTTTTTTTTCTTTTCTTCCGTGCCTCAAACCACATACACACCAACGCACACATACAGTCGAAATGCGTGTAGAGGGTAGCTTGATTACGGTGGACATGGACTCGACGGTGGTTACCGAATCGATAGCTGACCTTGGATCTTCCCCCCTGTGTACGAAAATCGATCCCCAGGGGAGGGGGGGAGGGTAGGTAGATAGGGGGGAGGCTGTCCCTTTCCGTGTAGAAAAGGCAGTGCCAGCCGGAGCAAAGGAACAGCAGCAGTTCAACAGCCTCGGCTGCTGCGATCAATATGCGACTTTGCACCGGGAGGTAAAGGAGCACTTCGCGAGCATAACTATGCAATTCGACACACGGCGGCACACGTACATTTCAATGCAGCAGCAGCAGTAGCACCGGACCAGAACAAAAAGCAAGGATGATGACTTGTGCTTATCGCATCCGGACAGCACATTGGTGCACAACCACTCGTGCCTCGCTGTGACGTTCACTTGCTACGACGGCAAAATCGGAGGTTAATATGCAACCGAGGGTTCAGTGGCCAGCAACCGGGCAGGAGGACAATTTGTCGTGATTTTTCACTTCAACATTCTCGACCGCCGCATGAGTCACACTGCTGCTGCTGCTGCTGCTGCGGCGCCGTACATTGTTCGACATCGGTGGTGGTTGGTTGCACTCGGGGTCTTTTTTTTAATTTTTGCTTTTCTTTTGTTGCCTCCGCTCTCAGCGATTGTGGCCGCACGGAGAACACACCACAACACAGCCCTGCAAAAACGCTGCAAAAAGGGACGGTGTACCTGCTGCACTGGAGTGGAAGTTCGGTTTCCGGTAGTCCGGGCCGGGCTAAATTCCGTAAAGGACGCGAAACACGACGCAGAGCGATTCTCTTTTGCACAAGTCCACTTCCACTCTTGGCGATCTATTTTTTTCGTTGGCAAATAAAATGGTGAAAGTCAGAAGGGAAGGGTGGGAGCGCGAGGTGTGCGCCCAGGTAGCAGATTCCGGCAGACAGTTGTTTGACAGCCGCTCGCATCGAGCCGCCTGTCAGCGCGGGCGACCGCCATGTGCGGTTGGCGCTGGGAGGTTGAAATGTAAATAGCACTAAAATAGGCATAGTTAATTAGTTTAATTTACAAAATAGTGATTGAATTAAGGATACAGGCAAGTATAACATGTTACCACATCTATTTAATCATTAACATCAATAATTATCACAACATGAAACTGCTTCTTGGGAAGTACGGAAACGTAAACAAAGCGCCTGACATGCACAGTTTGCAGAGGTAACGTTCTCGGTTGTTTCGTGCAGCGCCATTGTCATCGGGATCCATTCAGCTTTTAACGAGCGATAATGAGATATAAATTGAGTAGCAGTTCGAAGCATTTTGAGAAGTGTGAAATGGAACAGTATAATATAAAAATCAATCTGTAGTACCCAACTAGCGGTTCACAGTTAAATGTTGATGTTTATTTACTGGTAACAATGCCCTTTGTAGTACATATGCGTACAGCATTGAACTGTACGTTGCGTGTATTGGTAGCCCGTTTGTCGCTTTAAAGAATCGATACGGCAGCCCAAGAGAAACTTATAAAGATTATTCGAAAAAAAAAAACAAACAAAAAAAGGAATTTTCAAATATTAAGAAGAGCAAATTTTGATTCAAAAGCTTCATTAGGTGACATTTTTAAATAAATTAATGATTAAAAACCGAAAAACTTAGAGAACTACCCAAGTGCCACAAATCCACTAAACGACCACTAAACGGCTTCTAAACGACTCAAGTTCTCTACCTA
>KB667176.1:1532135-1550638 GCA_000349065.1 Anopheles quadriannulatus
GATGCTTTAACTGGAGTAAGAAATTATTTTTCTTACACTGGCAAAACACTGGCAAAACACGTACACGATTGCAGCTGGATCGACTTTTCCAACAACCTGCCAACGCACACGACAAGACAATGTTGTCCTGTGCGAGAGAGGGCAAAAAAGAGATACACATTATCGCAAATGTGAGGGTGAAAAGGTGGTGAAAGATGGTGGAAGGCGATGAGTGTAAAAATGTGCTATTTTTCGCGTTGAATCGTTGCTCTCGTTTTGGTTTTGTTTCGTACCAACGGTACCCACACCACGACTGTGCCGACTTCACTTCCCGTACAGAGCATCTTCGTGTGCAGTGCAGTGTAAAGGGGGCCGTAAAACTTTCCTCGGAAACGGCGTGACAACGTGACGTGGAAGGGGCAGACTGAGTGGGAAAAAGTTCACCAAACTCTAACGTACTTGCATGCCTCTGTGGCTTGGCGCGTGCATCTCAGAGTGCAGTGCAGATGCGGCTGCATTGCAGCAGGTAAGAAGACGATTTCGGTAAGACGACTGTCCCTGCGGGGGAGGGGAGGAAGGGTGGTCTTGTTACACCTTGAACAATACGCGGGAAACAACATAACACACGTCAACACGGCACGGTCTCTCTCGCAATCCGTTCTTCAGTGCGCGATCGTTGCGAGGATCGTTGGCGAGGGCGCAAAGGGTAGCAGAAAGAGGACAAGAAGCAGCATAAGTGTAACTAACGGATGCTGGATGACGACTGGAACTTACCGATTGACAGTGGGAAAAGGGGAAATGAGTAGCCCTTCGGGTGGGGTGGGCGAGGGATGGAAAGCATTGCTTCTGAAGCTTTACTTTCAAGGCGAGAGCGCAATACGGCGTGCGACAGCGGAAAAAGCGGTGAAACGAGATGAAAGTAATTTTGAAATGACAATTGATGGCAGCAGAAGAAGAAGGAGAAGAAGGAGGAAGAGGAGGAGGAGAACGGGTAGGGCTGGTGGCTGGGGAAGGGAATGAATGTAAATAATTACTCTGCCGCGTGTTACATCAAAGTTAAAGTCGCACAAGGCTTTCTTCGTTGCTCGACGGGGACCGGGGAGACAAAACGACGGCGTCGGGCAGCACGGGCTGGACAAAAGAAAAATTAAAAATAAAGAAAGAGATAGCACACATACACACAAACACATCGACAGGGATTACCGTTGCGACAAAAGCGCAAGACGAATGGGAAGGCGCAAAGGCGCAAAGACAATGAGTGAAGCGTAAAAATATGAAAAAAAATCGTCTTTATCACCCCCCAACGCTCTTTCCTTCTCCAGACATGGCAGTCGAATCGGGCCAGACGAAAAGAAAGACAGAGAGAGGGAGTACAAGAGAGTCCTTGAAACAGTGGAGCGAAGAAGCGGACTTTGGGGTGGTCGCTGAGCAAGGGGGGGAAAACTAAGACCGAAAATAACTTACAGCAGCGCGGGCGTGCTAAGATGAGGCCCTTTCCTGTCGCTCGCGACCGCGGATGCAATGCAATCAAAGGGGTAGAATGGGGGTTTTTTTTTCTTGTGGGATGAAAAATATGTCCTCCCACCCCTCTCCTCTACAGCCCCCTCTGTGTTCCAGTGAAACGGGGGAGGACCGCCGAAGAAGACGAAAAGAAATAAAATAAGAAAAACAGATAAACACGTGGGCCAACTCATTGTGTTGAAGAGTGCTGGCAGGGAAAACGGGGAGGGGGGAGGGGAGGGAAGTGTAAGAAAAAAACACCGAAACGCCGGCCGGAGCACAAAACAAGAACAAAGCGAAAGAACTATGTGTGGATAAAATGCTGGGAGGGGGGAAAATAGGCGGAAAATGCCCGTGCTCGTCGCTTTTCCTCAGCATCCTGTTTCCTTCGCAACAAAGAGAGCGAGAGAGAGAGAGAGAAAACACAAGTGTGGAAATTTATATACACGGATGCATTTTACGAAAACCGGCTGGTTGCATGGGTGTACACGTGTATGCGTGCGTGCGTGTGTGTGTATTATTTACGAGCGAAATGAACGGATCTCACACCCACACGCTGCCTCCCCCAAACGCGCCGGAACAATTGGGCAGAGCAGAGCAGAGGGACAGCAGGGAGGGGAGGGCAGAGTTGTGGAATATGGCAAAGTTTTTCCATTCTTTTCAACTTTTCCCGTAGCGGCACGGCGCGGCACACGGCGCGGCCGTTTTTGTTTACAAGAAATAATTTCCGAATGCAGAGGGCACAGGAAAACCGGGCAAAGAACCGGGCGGCAAAACGGCGCGGAAAACATAAAAGAAAATGATGAAAAATATATTACAAATATATATCAACCCTGCCGAGGTGTGGGGGAGAGAAGACAGGAGAGGTTGCTTGGGTGTTAACTGGTGTATGTGTGTGTGTTTGTGGGGCGGTAGATGGACGGGAAAAGATTGGTTTTCTTTGTGATCGCGACCGGCTTCGGAAATCTTTTGTATTTTGTGCGCGCACTCCGTTTGCCGCTTTGGTTTCTGGTTTTTTCTGTTCGCGCCAATATGTGGGGGAAAGTGTGTTAATATTTTATGCAATATTATTAATTTAATGAAATTTTGATTTTTAGTGTAAAGTTTGGGTGAAAAATATCAACATTTGTTCACTGTAATGCTCGCAGAAACAGCAACAGCTTGGTGGATGTCGCTGGCTTAAACGCCTCCAACCACCGATGGTGCGGATAATTTGTCATTAAATGTCACGGTAATTACGGTGACACGGGACGAGAGTTTTCTTGTTCTCTTCTGGTCAATCCACACCCCCCCCCCCTCCCCCAGCCTAGTGTTGGGTGGTCCAGTGGCAAGCCAAATGTGTTGAAAGTGTCGGCGGAAGTGAATCCGAGCCGATCACACAGTTCGGCAAATTTAATCTATATCATTTTCCAGCCCATTTGCATTCCAAATTGGATGTTTATTTCATTTATCGCCCACTGCAACTGCCCGACCGACTCCAGTAGTGCTCGAGAGGGGTAGATGCACTTCCGGCATGGTGCAAGTGTGTGCAAAGGTGCGTTTTGACGATGGGCGTAATGGGCGAAGTGGAATGGTGCATTGAGCGCTTGCAAGGATTTGATTTTATAAAATAATGACTTTGATGGAATATATTATCTTAGTTTTGAATAAGGCTTGTTTCTTTTTTGCAGGATTTTCCAGGAGTTCTCATAGTTTGGGAACACTTTATAGACTATCTTTCTTACGCGAAATGAACTTAATGTAATAGGAATTGGACTCTACAGTACCCTTGTTGGACAAATCCAATAGGAATTCCAATGTCCACTAGGACAAATTCCAATATGGAGTCCAATCTCCATGATATGCAGTTCACTTTCTATAAGAAAGAGTCCAGGAAGTGTCTCACCACTATGAGAACTCCTGAAAAATCCTGTATACATTTAGCAACGATTTTATACACATAGAAACATTCTCTCTTGTTTTGGAGCCGATATGCTGCAGTTTCATGCTGCCATACAGTGAACAACAACGAGCAGCATTCAATAATGGCACTAGAAGCGGTACAAGAATAGGAACAAAAAATATTACAAAACCTCCTACTCTCCACCATGCTCGAACCCCCTCTATTCTATACTCCTCGCTTTGTGCCATTCCTTTGCAGGAGTGTTCGTATCCGCGAAATGAGCTGAGCACAAACTCAATCAATAAATTAAACATAATGAAACCGGGCTACGCGCGCAATCGTGATACCGATACAGTGCACCCACTCCGCCCCTTCCCCAATACCTCCTCTTTTTGCACCCACTTGAGAGCTTCCTCCTCTTCCTTTTCCTTCCATTTCAATCACAATCATCGCCCACCAGCAGCATCCAGCAGCAGCAGCAGCCACCGTTCCGGCACGACCGTAGCTCATACTCTGGAAAGGTAATTTTCCGTCCTCCGTTCCGTTCCGTTTTGGGTATTTTTTTGTCGGTTTCTGTCCACCTCCCACCCCTCTCCACCCGTTCTACAGGGAGGAGGGGAGGGAGGTAATTTTTCGCGCAGGCAATATTATATATTGTTTTGTATGAAAAGCTTACTACTGGCTTTTCGGGCGATGGTGGTTGGTGATGCAAAATGAAGCGGACTTTACTCATTCTGCGCGGGCCGGAATTTTGCCGCGCCATGGCGTTTGTTCTAATTTTTATTTTACGGTGCTCCAGCATAGCATTCTCGATCGGCCGCGACCATCAACAAGCGAGAGCAGGAAGATTTGTTTAATTTTGTGTGTGGTTCTTTTTTTTGTTGCTTTTCTGCTGCTTCCCTGTGCGAGAGAAATATGAATGCATGGGCTCGAAATTATACCTATTCTTACGCCTACATACACTTATAGAAAGACTGCGAGAGAGAGAGGGAGAAATAAATGTAATGAGTGATGGAAAAAGGGCAAACCCGGAGGAAAAAAACGAGGAAATCGTTCGCCCCTTTCCCCGTTGGAACAAATGGCAAAGAATTGCGGCCCGAAAAGAAAAAAAGAAAACGCTTTACTTTTACGCGAACCGGGGCGGCGGAGAACACCGGGCGACGAAAAAATCTAATTAATCAAATATTTATTGCAAGTCCCTCTTAGTATTTTTTTGTGTGTATAATATTTTTAACCTGCCTTTTTCTTACGACCACCCCCCCCCCCCTCCCCCTACTAATGCCTTTGCCTCTGCTCCGTACATATTTTTAATTGTTCCCCCTGCGCTAAAAATGATGGCAGCGTAAATTAACAAACGCGGGCCGTGAGCGTCCCGCGAAATAGCGTCCACTAGCTAGGAGCACTCGAGGAGGGTTGGCTCCTTTCACCCTCCTTCACCACCACTTTTTTTCTCTATTGCCCCTTCCTCCACCCTCCCCCCGAGCGGTTCAGCAGGGATTCGGTTTTTCGGTGAAACAGGTCGCGGAAAAATCGAAAATCATCTACACCAACCCCGGTGGTATGGTTTTGGTAAATGAGTTTTGGAGTTTTTCCTTTGCTGCCTTCTCGTTGCTCGTTCGTTCATTCCTTTCGTTTGTTTGTGCAGTGAGAAAATAGAACAGAAACGAAGTGAAAGAGAAAGAGAGAGAGAGAGAGAGAGTGAGAGGGGGCAATAGGAACAACAACACAAAAAACAGCAAAAATTAAGAACCAACCAGTCCTCCGGGAGCAAAAGTTTTGTTATTTAACAAATGTTCCATTTTAATTCGCTTGTTTTTTCTCTCTCTCTCTCTCTCGCTCTTCTATTACTGCTTTATTTTCAGCTCTCAACACCGTTGCTACTGCTGAAGTAGATGCAAAGGAACATTTTACAATTAATTATAGCCATTGTTGTGGACGGCAAATGCCACCTTTTTTTTTGAATAAAATTAAAAACGCTCCTTTTAGTGCAATGTGTTTAATTTTGATTTAAATCATCTCGAAAAAAAACTTCTCAAAAATGAAGCATTTTGTGAAGCAACTAAAACAAAGAAAGTGAGTTTTTCCCTTCCCCCTTCAAAATCAATAGCAAGATGAAAGGAACACACTTCCAATTTGTGTTGCAGTGAGGCGAGAAATGGCAGCAGAGAACGGGGAAAAAACACAACCCAAATGGATGATCAGCACAAACAGAAGACACAAAAACAAAAAATCGAACTATCTAAACCAGAACATAGCAGCAGAATAACGATAGACAGTTGCCTTACGAAGCGGAGACATTTTATACCCCAGTTATGCTGGAAAATGTATCGCTTTTTGTGTGGCCGTTCACTCGGTGGGACGGGGTCGCAAAAAAAAGCAAGCAACGGCAAAGATGCAAATATGTGCAAAAGGTTTTACATTTTTCTGCTGCCCTTTTGCCTTGCCGCTAGGCCTACGTGGGGCGCACTTTTTTACTCCTTCATCTTCTAATGCCACGCACACGTGCAAAAAGCACCGAGATGGCAACATACACGCATATCCTGGATTACAGACGCGCCCGTACCGGTGGGAACGGTTGCGCAGATGCGTCTCGGTAAATCCTGTTTGCCAGTGTCAGATGGGCCTCAGACCTTTCCGATGGCAGTTTCTATGCGTGCGATGGGATGCTGAAATTGAAAGCTGGGCACTACCATAGCCTCCTTCCCGCACCACCCACTATTTACACGTTACGTCATTTCAATCGGAAAAACGCTGCACTAGCTGCGGTATGTTCACGGGCTTCTCTGTGTGTGTGCCCTGCCTGTAAGTGAAATGTGTCCATCGGCTCGTATCGCGTTGGGTGTCGGGATGTGTGACGTTTTAGCCATGTTTTTTTCTTCGAGCTGTCGAGCTTACAGACCAGAGATACGCACAGCATATGCGTCGTTAACCTTCGGCATAAGAGAGTTGCGTTTTTGTGCTGTTGTTTTGGGTTTGTGGCAGCCACCTGCAACGCCACTTTCGCGAGCTGTTACATTTGCTGCCAGGAAACGGGGTGCATCGGGGTATCGGACGTTCGACGTCAGTCTTACTTTACGTTGCTTTGCTAGCGATGGTGCTGCTGCTGTTGCTGCTGCTCGGTGCCCGGTGCGTGTAAGGAAATAGCAATTAAGATGCAGCGTACCGGAAGGATGGACATAATGGAAGCACAAAGCGGGAAGCACATGGAAAGTGACAAAACAGTAAACACAAAAAAACACGAGGAAAAGCTCGAGGTAACCTTCGCTGGGCAGTGCGCACACGTACACGCACACGGGCGCTTTTTTCCAAACGCACGCCCCAAAGGAAGATTAGTTCGGATCGGTGCTGTCCGTGCTCATCGAAGGATGTCGAAAGGAGAGCGAGCCATGGGGAGGCAAAAACAAATGGGCTTTTTTGTCGGTTTTTTGATCTAGTGATAGCGTTTTTGTTCCCGTACGGCTTATCAAGGGAACGGGAAGCAAATGGTGGATGGATTGAAAGCTAAAGTCAATCTTTGCTGCCTTTCTAGGATAGTAGTTTTAGTGTACATATTACAAATTACAATACATTTTCTGTAAAGTCAAGAACTGTGAAATCTCTATCACGACACAAGCTATACTTCAATTTTATTATCTCATGAGAGCTAAGTTTCGATACCCATCATCATCATCATGTTCATCATGCTCTGCTATGTGCTATGTATCACTACGAGCTCCAATGCACAGAAAAAATGATTTGGAGCTGAGCACGGAAAATGCTGACCCAGAAGCATTCATCTCTTGAGCTCCAAAGCCGGTCGTCGAAGCGAACGGCCGCTGAGCTTACAAATAAAAAGTAGAGTAAAAATTATTTGAAATATATACACATCTACAAGAGGCTTGGGCATGTAAAAAATGCAGCAGCAAGGGAGCACGGCTCGGCAGCAGCATGAAACCGACCGCCGTTGATAATGTGTACACATTCGCCAGAATCTCTATCATATCGTGCCTTGCGCTACGGACGAACGGGGTGAAGGGTAGGCATAAACCCCACACTAACACACACAAACTGGTTGAAGGAAACGACACAACCACGAAAAGACCCAGAAAAGAGGCATGTTCGATGAGCCGGCCGTGATGCCCGGAACCATTTGTGCGACTTTATTCGCGGCCTGAGGTTCCCTGAGGGTGATCGGGCTTGTGAATTGCAAAAATATAGATTTTTTAATTAAATCCTCTGCAACAGAGCCACCTCGCTCCGTTTGGGTCCGGGGGAGGGGTTTTTGGAGTGCATACATACAAAGACAAAGACACTCGATGGTCCGATACATACGCCCGAGCAGCGTACAGTGGGGAACACAAAAATGGGAAGCCGCGAGTCGGCAATCCTTTTCATGCGATGCCCATGGTCGTCCTAGGCTCTGTTTTGGAGGGTCGGTGAGGATGATGAGTTCATGTTGTACTACCAGCGTATCTATATCGAGGGGAAGATCTCGCGGATTGGGGGGACTTTGTAGTGGTGGCATTTACCTGATCTGGTTGGTCAGGTATCTTTGTGTTCGTGGTTCGCTTTTAGAAAGAGTTACAACTATATCTTCCGTATGGTTTCGTTTCTGTTTCGTTCTTACTTTGTAGGCGGTTATCCTGTAGCAAAATCGTATTTGATCCGTACGATTTAATCCAATTTGTTGGAGAGGTTTTGAGATGGGCGATATAATAGTTGGGGCGGTTTGGCAGAAGCGGAAACTGCCAGAACTGTTCCTGTGTTTTGACCGGTGTGTTATATCAGGCTTACATTTGTGTTGATAAGTGATAAAAATCGATATCCACAAGGCTCATATTTGGTCATAAATATTAGCTGAAACGAACTAGTAGCCTGTGGGAATTTGATCGAAACCTCAATGCTTTTGATGAAGTCATTGTAGTTATCTGTAAGAAGAGTGTTGAGTCGCTTCGAAACGATAAAGCCACTTCTACTTTGTTGGAATATCAATCGATTAAGATCAATTCGCTTATATTGATATCTTGTTCATTACTTTGAAGTAATAAACAATGAAATTTGAAGCAGTGTCATCTTATCAGTTCAAACAGAGTCTTATTCTAGGTAAGAAGTATAGGCACCATGGTCTATGGCCTCTGTTCAATGTTTTCAAAAGGGGTCACTTGGGCAGATAACTTACAGGGCAGTTCTGAAAAAGTAATTTAGCCTGACCCGACCTTAGTTTTTAAGATCCAATATCTAGAAGCATTGTGTAACTTACCAGCAATTGATGACGTAGACGCTCCTAACCATGCTTGGGAGTTTTCCAACAGTTTAGCCTGGAAGTATGAAGAGACAGAACATACATCAGTCTGGGTGTTTAGAGATTCTTCCCAGTAGTGCAGCAATGTTTTGTTAAATTTGTCTTAAACACAAAACTGAACTAAATTACATGCTTGGTCTGTTCGACTTTCGTATCTTTTGTTGAACCTTGTACCCAAAAAGCCTCCATCGTGCTTCGCAAACCGTTACCCGCGCACAATAAATAATAAAATAATCCAAAAGTAATTATCATAATAAACGTAATAAAATCCGACAACAAAAAAGCATTTCCTTTTTTGGGGCAGCACCAGTGCTGCTACACAGTGTGCAGTCTCTGTACATAATTACATCGCTGCGCGTTACATCGTGTCTGCTTTCGGTACGGGCTTCTCGGCCCGCCAGTAGCCCAAATGGCTCTGCCAACCTTACCCCAGTTGTTACTTCCAGTTCTGTGCGTTGGTATCGCTGGCACCTGCCGGGATCTGGGGGTGTTCTCCGGGTTCTGTTGAACCACCACTGCACTGTCCGATGCAGATTTGTGCAGGTTTTATGCAATCGGCAAAGCATTATTATTATTATCATCTCTCATCTGCCGCTCTGCTTCAAATGTTTCGTTGCTTTCGCTCCAATTTGTTGCCGCTTCTGCCCAATCTACCATTTATCTTCGATCCTGATGATTTATCATGCCCGAAGACCTCCTTCTGTAGAAGTTGCATTGTTTTTTTTTGTGGGTAGAACTCATCCTCAACTATGCACTTCGGATGCGGTTCTTTGGGTATAATTTACTGTCGCACACATTTAGCACGAAAGTAAAAGGGGCTTCTACAGCGCGGGTTTGAGAAGATCGTCATCGTAACAACAAAGCAACGATCGGCTCTTCAAAATACGTGTCCTTTTCTTGGTGGAACGATGGTCCACAATTGTCAAAAGACGACATAATTGTACAATCTTCCATCCGTCCAGCTTCTGCCTTGTGTTTGTGGTGTCGTTTTGTTTATTTCCGCACCTTTGCACGTAGCAGTCCGGGCAGTTTCAGTGCATGTGTGACTTTGGCAATGATGTCATATTAAATATTGTTTTCTGAATTGCTACCCTCCGCCACATCGCTGCTGCGAAAGGGAACAAAAAAAAAAAACACGCAAATGCTCGTATATTTTCGGAGGCTGGTAGTTACACATGCTGCAAAAAATACGCTGCGAGTAGAGTCACGCCTCCCGAGGTTGTTCGATTGTGACAGCGAATTTATTTCCTCCAGTGTGCAATGGAATGCAGATTCCAAAGATTAAAAGAAAATAACAAAAAAACGATCCCTCCAAAACGACTGCCAAAGTGGGGCAAATATAATATTATATTTTATTCGCCTTGCTTTCCGCTTCGGGCGGTTTGCTTGCGAGCAAACCTGATGTGTTGTTCTGCCCTTCTGCGCTTGCGTTTGCGCTCGGCGCAGTACGCACGAGAGGTCAATTAAAAGGGAAATACCAATAATGTATGCACGGCCTACTATCGCCGAGGCGGGGGCTTATTTTTGGGGATTGTTTATGCATTACTGTTCGATACGATTGGTCCGCTTGCCAATAAACAGGCATGTGTAGTGTGGTTGTAGTTTTGCTGTTGCATTTGCTGCTTGTTTGAAATGGGAGTTGCAGTAATAAAGTGCATAGTGACAGTATTTACACCGCGAAAGGGTTTTTGCCGTGAAAGGTAACAATTATACCCCGTTTTGGGTTGTTTTTATCAATCTATTGGTTTTTAACTTCCTATTGCAAATGAACCTTTTCTTTAAAATTAATTGCACGATTTTTCGGTCGTAAAGTGCAAACCCGCTTTTTGTTTTTCGTGAAAAAAAAAAAATAAGAATTTAAATAACCGTACAATAAAATTAATTTCATCTAATTGCAGGTGACTAATGTTACCATAGCACACAACAGTGCAATATTGGAGCAGACAAATGCCCGCCAGCTTAAACCTTTTTCACTCAGAAAACATTCCTTGCTTCATAGGACCTACTGCTGGTCACCAACGAGCCTTGAACGCATTGAACGTGACTCGTATCGTTAAATATGACTCTACTGTTCCTTGGTTGTGCTGTGCCTTTTTTATTAGTGTGTTTCAATGCCATTTTTCCTCCCCTTGTCCATTTTTTGTGCTACAGAAAATGCAACCGTCTGTACTCGAAGAGGGCCTTAAAGTTTTCCGTATTCAAAAATGCAGCCGAATAGAATTTGACGAACTTTTGGTGGAAACAACGATGCAAAAAAGAAACAAACAAACAAACAGGCAACTTCAATGCAACGGTTTTGCTTGCAGTTCGTAGCTGCACTTGCATTTGACCGTTTTAAATTAGAACGTCTCTTTCTCTTCTTTCATCTCTTCATGCCTACATTTTTTTATGTTTAATAAATGGCTTCGACAAGACGATTTGCATAGTGTTAAAGTGCGAGGAATGTCCTGAAGAGAAAAAAGGTCGATGTGAGCTGGAAAATATGAAGATATTCGCCAATTAAATACAAACAAGTAGAAGTAGCCAAAATGATGACCAGAAAACACAGTTTTAATTCTAACTGGAATCTAGACAGAAATGTCTACTTTCTTTAATAATTATCGGAAGTTGTAACATCTATTTCGCATCCGTCATGGAAATCGATATTGAAATTGTCGATGGCACTGACAATTATTTCACTTCTTGCATGACCCAAGATGTCGTCTGTTTTACGATAATCCACACAAACACACGTACACACGCACATCAAAACGGAAGCTACAGCTCGCTTGCACCCATTCCTCGAATTGCCCGGTTCGCTGTTTGTAATGTCCGACCAATTGCGGATGGCTGTTAATTGACACATTTATTGAAATTAAAGACCATCCGCAGGAGCGGCACTCATCGACCCCGTCGTGCCGGGATGGAAATTCAATGGACTGACTGACTGACTGACTGAAGTGATCATCACCAGGTCACCGAAATGTAGGATGGACGGCGGGGTGTTGCAAGATGCGTTCCAACCCGTTTGAGGATTTCTTAAGGACATCGGCTCCCGTCGGCTCCCGGGACCGTTTGCATAAACAGTCACAATTTGCTCATTTTCAAAGCCCCTTTCTTACCCCTCTCTGGGCTGTTGGGCGGCCGTTGCGATGAAGGCATTATTATTACCTGAAAATTGTCGTAACACTGTCGTTACGGTTTACGTTTCTTCCGGCTTCCGGGTGAGGTGGACGAACAATTAGCGAACTGCGGCCCCGGGAGGAGCGGCGTGTGGGTCTTCCGTTTCCATTTCGAATGATAATTGAAATTAAATTAATAATTACACCATTACCATTGCATGCGCACGGATGTCACAAATCAACTAATGGCTGCCTCGGCTATGACTTTGTGCGTCTTCCCGACAAGCAGGGGCTGGAACGACGGGGCGGCAGAAGCGTCTTAGTTTGACGCAAAACCGGAGCATAAATAAGGTCACCGGTCCGTCGTTCGATCGAAATGGCAGTTTAAAGTGGTAAATAAATGAACGTCGCTTAGCTGTAAGTGGGAGCGAACGAACGCTTCCGTTACATCTTATTCGGTTTAAATTTTTATAGAAAATACAATTTTTGCATAAAAAATCAAGCGCATAAATAATTCATTTTTCTTACTCTATTTTGTAAAAATTGATGAGCTAGCTTGCATAGAACTTTCTTCTCCGTTACACACTTTCCGTTGGGCGCAAAATCATGAATACTTTATGTTTTTCTTTTCCTTTGCTTCAACTTTCTGTGCAAACCCTTCTGCCCGCTTTACACCAGCGCTTCGCCCAGCGGCTGTACGAGCGGCTGAATCGGGCAAAACCATCGAACAACGCATCCATAATTAATCCTAACCGGATATTTTATTAATACACCCCCTCATTTGTGCGCAGCGCATCCTTTCACTTCACTTCCCTTATGGTGGCGGTTTGTTTTTTACCTTCTCTCGATCGAAGCAAAAGCTAGGAGCCACACGAAAAAGATAGCAGAAAGTGAACCTTAAACTCAAAACGGAAGCCCTTGCCCGTGCTCGTGCCGGAGCTTCAGTGCAGAAAGGGCGCCAAGGAGTTGGGTTTTTGCGCCCTTTGCACCACCAGTTCTGAAGAAACCGACCAAGATGCAAACATTTATAGATGTAAGGAAGCAAAGGAGTAAAAAAAAAACACACACACACACATACAATGAAGTGCATTATTTAATCATGAAGGTAAATGCAAACGCTGCCCTTCGTGAAGTTAGGGCACGTGCAATGAATTAAATATTGCCTGTCCACACTTGTTACCGGAATTTTTGAAACAAAATGAAACATCATCGATTTTCTTTTACTATATGTAAATTTGTAAATATTTTGGCATTAAAAAAATGGTAAAACTTGACCCCAAAAGGCTGTGATGATAAATTAAATAATAGGTATTACCTTTCCGTAACCTTGGCAATATCCTATTCCCCCGTTTCGATATTCCTTTTGCGATCGATCGATTCGGCAACGTATCAAATGATTCAGGCAGATACGGGCGGTGCGTGTGTGTGTGTGTGTCTAGAGCTGTGTGTGTAGGCATCAGTTGCAATTTTCAGTGGCATGTTATTAATTATGAACGAACACATCGCAAAATCGTGCATCGTCCGACGTTCAGCATCGTGCCAACGTCCAACTTCCGGGGCGTTCTCCAGCTCCCTATCGATACCGCTCATTCCCGATGCCGTTTGTTGTCTTCAACGGCAAGGGAGAGGAGAATGGGGAGAAGGGGATGGGCACATTTTTACGTTGTTTTTGACCAGAAAATCAGCGAACATCGTAGAGACGTAGATAGGACCTGCGGCGGAGGCACGCTTTCGCTCGTTTCGTTTCGCGATTCAGCGACCGTGTCGCTGTGGTCGTATTTCTAGCATTTCTAACAACGAGCGTAGAGGGGCTGGTTGGTTCCCTCGCTGCCTAATACATATAGGACTTCTTTCCTGCCGTGGCAGTCATCCCAAAAAACCCGAACGATCGAATCGCTCGAGTTTCGCGAACTTCACATAAAGTGAGCGCCGAACGCGTTGAGCCGAGGCCTAACGGTTTTGGAGAAGGAAGCAAGGTCCTTCTCGCTGTGGCCTAATGCTGCACGCCGGCTCCGCGGAATGGGAAAGCGCAAGTGGTCAAGTGGTATGGGGAAGAACGATTCGTACGTACGGGACGCTGCATATTTCAGCGGGAAAAATGTTTTTAAATATGTTTTGATGAATGATTAATGAAAAGTCTTTTCACAGCACAGCAAACAGCGGCGCACACAAATGGCAAACCCGGGGTGGCCGGTGGAGTGATGTGGCATTGAGGCTGTTTGGCTGTTCTACAGCTCGGTTCTTTCGGCCGGCGTTTGGGGTCCTGCTTGATTGGTTTTGCCGAAACGGTGCAGAATTAGCTAGAACAACCGTGCCCGTGTCCTGGGCGAGAAATGTGTGGCGAGATGTACTCTCCATGTGCTGTGGCGTGAGGGAACAGTGAGCGTCTGACGGTGTGAGTTGATATGAAAATGATTACAAAACCACTCCACACACACACACATATACTTCTCTACGTTGGTCGGTCGGCTGGGTTCGATTCGAGCCCGGGGAATTCGAGTACGAGAGAGGCCTTCTTTTGACATATCCAAATCATACCTCTTTCCCAAACGCGGTTGCATGTGGTTCGTCGCCGTTGGATAAAATGAATAGCAGACGCCGACACACACACATACGTTGCAAAGAGAGAGAAAAAGGAAGAAAAAAATGGTTACGCCAGGACATTCGGTATTTTATTTTACACAAGTACAGTGTACAGCACGTTATATGTATGATTTATTTGTTGGTACCGCACCGTCCCGAACCGCCACACCGTGTACAACATTTTCCAACGTGCTCGACGGAGAAGCACTTTTCCTGGTGGGTGGGCGGTTGGTGGTGGCGAAAAAAGCACTCTCTTCAGTGCACAGTATATGGTTAGGAATGCATGTTTGTGCCACGGCGTATCAATGATAAATGAAAGTCATTTCTTATTCACTACATCCCCACTCAGGGTCGGGCGCGTTCGCGCTGCCGGCACAAGTTGGTTAGGTTTTATTTGTGCATTTTTATATACATTTTAACTAGTTTTCTTTTCAGGCTCTCTTTTTCTCCTTTTAATTTCCTTCGCTTTTTATGCCCCGGTGTTATTTTTTGTTTTTCCATTGCCGTTCTGAGCTTTTCACTGTGTTTTAAGGTAGGGGAGGTTAGTTTCCACTGTCGGTGAGGGAATTAAATGAATGGAAGGTATACATTTCCTTTCACCAGCGAACGGGATTGGTTTGATTTGTTTTAGTTTGTGCAAAAACAAGCTTTTAAATAATTTACAGTGTCTTTTCATATTGTAGTACTGTGCTGGTTGGGTTCTTTTAGGCATGGTTGTGTGATGCAAATGGCACAAAATAAAACAAGTCCTTTGAAGTGTGCCAAAAATTCGAAACTGCCACAGTCTTCAGCAAAACAGAAGGTAAACATTTATGGTAATTAGTTTAAAAATATCTATAATGTTTCAGAGGCAAAAATTCAAATCCATACAGTGAAAATGAGACAGGACTGTTCGAAAATTTGTAAAAAATTGGCGGTCTTTTAGGGTATAAACGTGGTAAAAGCTCATTAGTGAATGGTTCTCAAGAATTTTACATCTTCCAAAATTCATTCTCAGGATCCAAGTGGTGTGAAAACACAAAATTATTTTACGAATTAATTTAATAATTTTTCGCACTTTTTTTAGATTTCATAGTAAAACTCGATAAAAACCTTAATTATTTCTTTTCTTTATCAAAAACATTTGTAACCAATCAGTGATCTAATTAACTGGTTTTGTTACTCAGCAGAATGACCATCCTCTTCCCCTCTTTTCCTCATTCCGTTTATGGTTCGTTGGATGGAGTTTCGTGTAAAACTGATCGATTCTTTAAAATCACTCACTCGTTACTGATGGATGGACGCGAAAGAGCGAGCCGTGTACCGTACCGGCAATTTCAGAAGACTCTGCTCTCGTCGCCGTCTCAAAGTGGCGCACTGACGTAACACACAATCATCCTCCTTCTTCTCCCCCCCGCCCCCTCCACCGGACAATATGCACTCCCAGAGCAAGGGAAGCCATGCATCCATGCAAATGCGTTGTATGTAAATTTATTGTAAAACAATCTCCCTATAAACACATCATTAAGCAGCTGAACAGAAAACGGGGCTGCACTCGGACAATATTTGTCTCCCTTCCCTCCACAGCGACACACACACACACACACGAACGAGCCAAAGGGAAGCCAATGTTGCAGCAGCATCTAAAAGGGCGGCCGGCACCGGTGAAGACAAACAGGTGGCCACACACCGGCCAAAGAAGGCATCACCCGTTCGAACACTTGACAAATGGCCGCGGTTGCGTTTGAAGAAAATTGGCCCTTCGCGCAAGGTGTAGAAGAGGAGAGCAGGAAGGGTAGGATTTAAGACCCGACCCGGTCCGGTGTGGATCCGCTTTTGCAGCAGCGATTAGAACGGTGCCGGGTGACGACGACCACGACGATGGTGGCGGTACATTACATTATCTAATATTTATAAGCTCATTGTTTGTCTTCGAAATGCGGAGAGCGTACGGGGTCGGCGTTTTCGCGCGATTTTGCATCCACCTGACGGCAGGAGGGGCTGACGACAAGAGGCGCGCGGGTTGAGCGGAATACATTTATTATACCATTGTTGCCAACTTTTCCTATTAAATATGCACATAAACTGCAGCGCAGTGCTGAGCGGAGGCTGAAGGGCCGCCCTTACATGAGCCGGACAATGGATGCAGTAGTTTCGCCGTTTTGTGTTTGTGCATCGTCGTCGTGGCAAACGCTTCGGCAAACGATTGACGATAATTTATTGTAATCATTAGCGAAATATAATTAGAACGAGGCCAGCGGGGCCAGTGTGAGGGCGATGGAAAGTGGGTCTAACCTAACCGCCGGTCATATTGTCCGTTGTGTGTGCTTGCATGCATCCGGTTGGGGATGTTGTTTTTTAACGCTCCTCCTAGATATCTTCCTACAAACAACGTACGGCAAGCTAATAAGTTACAAATGGTGGATTATTTACGAATGAAATACACTATCAATTGCAAAGCATTTCCCTGGCAAAGCAGAAGGGCTGCGAGCAAGTCTATTTTGAGCCTTGTTTACCGTACAGTGAAAACAGGAAATTGACCAATGCTGCTAGTTCGATTAGGCCGGGGTTGCACGAGGAAAAATGCTTTCGATTTTGCCAATCAAATTATCGCACATTGAACTGCACTATTTATTTCGCTTCTGTTTTTTCGTAATCGTAGTACAGTTTTTGGGGCAGTCGTGATTCAATTTCCTGTACCTTAACCGAAAAATTGGTCATTGCAATGTTTTGCTCACAAAGTAGTGCACAGAAGGGCACAGAAAAAGGAAAATTTATGCATTTTTTAGAGAGTTTTAGAAGCATGGCGCAACTGGTTTTTATGCTTTGGAAATTAAAAATATTCACAATTTTTGGGAATCTAATTGCATTTAGTATGAACCAGGTAGCCTAAACGATATTGATAGCAGTATTCGAAAATAGTTACGCATATGTGTTTCGTTTAATTTTCGGCTTTAATATCGAAGGAGTTGATGCAATTATTTATTGCCAAAAACATAAATAAAGTACATGTCGCTTTATTTTTGAATACTATTGTAAACATCACTTTACTGTACTTAAGGTTGAAGCTCTTTAATCACGCTTCAAAAAGGTTCTTGGGTAATGATGGTATTCTACTGAACTATTATAACAAAAAAGCTAGTATAATAAAAGATTCACAAGAGCTACTTTGCTTTTTACATAAAAATAATGATAGATGCTCTTGAACCACGCCATATCGTTAGTAAGCGTTACGGCAAGTGCCTCATTTTCTAGTGGAAAATAAAATTAATTGTTTAATGGTTACGACTTCCTGCATTCTGTGCCATTGCGGTTGCATTGCTTGTTAGGCCTTTTTTAAATGCAAACGATCAGTTGATTGCAGCATCTCTCCTAGATCTGGACTCTCGACTCTGGTGTGTGTGTGTGTGCGTGTGCAGATTGTGGTAAGGAATGTCGTTTCTAGTCTGATAAAGATGCACCACAACCTTAAGCCTGCTGGGGGGTTGCTTCTGCCTTCTGTCCATACACCATCGGACGCTCAAGTGTGGGAAGATCCCACCACATCATCCAGAAGAAGCGCGCAACCGTACGCATATGATGCTAAGTATGATTTATGTACCGTGCACTGGTAAATGTGAAAATAATAATCGCCACCCCGTGTGCCGGGAGCTTCAGTTTTACAGAAACCGGAATTACGGTGATGAAAATCAAAATCACAATTAATGTTATCTTCGCTCCCCCGGTAAACCGTAGCGCAAAACCCCACACATGCCGGGACATGCCGGACTGGCCCTGATGGTCTGATTGTCGATTATGATTTGCGGCACAGTTGCCACCCGGTTCCCGTTACCCGGGTGTCATAAAATATTCTGCCTCAATTGACTTTTCGAGAGCGGGTTTTTGAGCCGCCGTTGCAATGTTGCATAAACCTGTTGCTCTACTGCATTAATGCCGCTCGCAAAACCAGTGTGCGCGATAAGTGGTATGTGTTTGTGGAGTATATTGCTAGAATTTCCTTAAAGATAGTTTATGGTGCGATGAAGGATAAAACACACTCTTAAGGTATTATTGACGGAGCTGATTGTTTTCGTTATCGCGATGACAGACCATCGGTTGTTTGTTATTGTGGCGGAGACTTATAAATTTCAATAGAATTGTAGTGTAAAGATTGGTATCATCCTGCCGGTTGGAATGCTGTTTGCCCAGACACACCTAA
>KB667176.1:1572478-1587964 GCA_000349065.1 Anopheles quadriannulatus
AATGTGTGATAAACACCGTCAATACACTGTTGTTGTTTGTGTGCCGCCCTCGTATGCTACATACTAAACAATTTCCTCCCCGGGGGTTGTTCCGGGCTCCGACACCGGAAAGGGAAAGTATGGAGTGTTTTCACACCGTCACCGCAACCTCCCTCCCCACTCCACTCCTCAGGTGAGACAGACATACACCTCTGGTAGGGGTTGTGGTGGTAGTGCCCTATAGTGCAGCCACGATTCCGTCGCGCGACCGGATGGGAAGCTGGTTTGACACATCGAAGCCGGGGGCGGGCGGGCACAAAGGGGAGCTACGTGGACGCGCTTTGGTCGCGAATTAGTGCGATTGAACCACGGTTTTTGGGGGTCGTGGTTGACCATCCACTTTGCATTGTTTTTCCGGGCCGGTGTTCACCTTTGCCCGGAAGGGCGTTTCGCTGTTCGGTGCGTGCTGCTTAGCGTGTTTTTTCCCCCCGTGTTTGCAGGGGCACGGGTTTAATTGATTGAAAAATTGAAATCCAGGGTTGGCGAGGGGGAAGTACTGATGGGGGAGCATCGGGGGCTTTTTGACTTATGCGTGAGCCCCTGACCAAACCAAATGCATATTCACCAACAGCGAGGCGAGGATAAAGCGTTTTTGCAGGCGTGCTCTAGAGCTCAAGGCTTAAGAACGAACGATTGGGAAGTGGAGAAAATCGACGCGCCAAATTATCGCTTAATGGTTTCCAATCAGCTTGCATTATTATGCGAACGAGTGAGTGTGCGAGTGAGAAAGAGAGAATGGTTGCACAATGCAAACGATCGCATTAAGACATATTCATGAAGGTAATTAGAGAATGTGATTCATTTGCATTAGCAACAAAATCGTTTCTGGACGGCAAATATCGCATCCATAACGTTGCTTCTGGGAAATTGTGGAAATTAAATCGAACGCTTTGTTTTAAACAAAAAAATATATTTTATAAAAGAAAATCAAAACGCTCCCGTTGCATATAACCGCGCGTAGCACTGTTCCGGCAGCGCGACAGTTTGGCGTCAATGTTATGGCATTGTTTCTTTATTTTCAACTGCCTGCCCGAACTCTGGCACAGCACAAAACTTTGCACCATTTCTCCGGCTGCTCCCTTCCCGTACCCAGCAGGATAAGATTTAATGATTTTGTTTATAGTTAAATTACGGTAAAAAGTTTGCAATGTCTTGCAGTGGCTTGCTAGTCGCCAGCAAAGCAGTAGAGCATGTGACTTGCAATAATAAAACCCTCAGCAACTTTGTACGGACTCTGTGTGCAATGGAGTTGGAGTGTTGACTTCCCTGTTTTTCCAGGGGTTGGAAGAGAAGCAATAAAGCTACATAAATAATAGTCGCCGGATTGAGTGAGCTATCGTGTTTGGCCATCCGTTTTCGGTGGTCTGAACCGGTACAATATGCAAAAATCAAAATTCGAGCAAACCAGATAGGATCGCGAATTTGAGAACCGAATTTGAGAACCGACTAAATTCAATCGACCTGAACCGCACAAACGGCTGCAATAGTACGGGGTTGTTGGTAGGGGCCACTTCCGATCATTTGCATAATATTCAATCATTACCTCCGGTGTCGGTGAAAATGGTAGGAAAAACAGCAGCAAAAACCACTTGTACGATACATGTTTTTCGACATGGTTTGCGAGCAACATTCGTCAACCGTTTGACCGTTTTGGGAATGTTTTGCACGCCTTCAAGGAGTGGGAAGGAATTGAGCCACTTGGCATGGTAAATTGGGAGTAAAACCCTTCCCCCCGAGGTTGTTCCAAAATGGCGAGGCAAATTATATTGTGGCCTCGCAAATGATGATGTAAACGCTTCCTCTAGCAGGCTGCCTTTTTGCCTGGAAAAACGCGCAACCCAACAATCAGAGACCAATCGTGGCTGCGAAAGCAGTGTTTTTGGGGGCACAATTGGTATCCTTTTTCGGTTCGGTGTGTTCCGTTTGGTGGAACTTCCGTTTGAAATTCTTCCTGCGGCTAGAGTTAAAATAACTCAATTCAAGGATAATTCAAAGACTGGTTGAGAGTGGGGCTGATCGTACTAAAAGGAGATTGTTACGAATTTTGGTTGCGATAAGAGGAGCTTTGTGGACTACAGATGAATTATGAAGAAAGGAAAAAGGGAGGATGTTTTGCACGTTTTGGTATGATGGATATAGGAACACGCTACTTTACCATAATGATGTGTATTATGGGGTACAGGTGATTGTGGTTAGATTTATGGTGCATTACGAGCAGCATTTCAAAGCTAGAAAATAGCAGTTTGGCTCCGGAAATAGTTTTCTTCGATCGTATAAGGAAGTTTTTCTAAATTCATTCCACTTCTTCTGAATTCAAAGCGAAAACTTTTTGTTGAAATGTCGAATATTTCTGAACTTGCAATGAATCCACTTTTCCCTGAATCAACTTCGAGCACAACACAAACTCCACATCCGCTGCAGGTGTTGTCAAACGATTTGCTCGATCAATGTTTTACTGAATCATTAACACCGTTATACGCTGCTCATCGTTCTTCAACTAAACCTGACTAAAGAGCCTTCCCTTTCCCTCTGTTCAACACAGTACATAGAAAAGCAAATATTCATTCTTCTCACTAAAAATAGCATCGACAGAGTAGATTGAGTGAGAAAAAAGGAGGGCAAAGAATCGCAAATAAACCCTTGTTGGCAGAAAACAGAAGACGCACTAAAGACATCACAGACGCTTGATACTGCGATGAAGTTTTGCAACGTTTTCCGATTGTTTCCGTTAGATCGGCTCTGGTCCGTAGGGCACAAACCCCCCTTCCCAACTAATCCCTCCGTTGCTCCCTATCGTCAGTGCAAGAAGTTTGTGTATGGAAATTAAGTTATAACTGTGTCTTTTCCATTCGCCATTGTTTAAAGAGGATGTGGCCGGCATTTACAGAGTACAGGCTGCTCAAGTAGCTAAGAAAACACACACTTTCCTCAGCAAACAATACCAGTACAAACACTTGGTACTTGGCACAGCCCAGAAAGCGTCACGAAGATCCTTTCCTTCCCCCGAGCGGTGGTGCTTCTTGCTAAATCGGTAGGAAAAAGTGGCAAAGAAACGTTCGATTCGATTCAGTAGAGAATATAATATTGCACACAGACACACCGATGCGAGAGCGAGAGAGATAGAGAGCGAGAGAGAGAGCAAGCATTGCCGGTTTGATTCCGTGTCAATGAAACCCTCAATTAAGTGCTGCCAATTTCGTTACGATTGGAGAGTTTTCCTTAGCTCCGGCGACTGCAAGACGGTTAATAAAGACGAGCCCCCGGCTCCCTGCTACGTTTGCACAATCCCACACACCGGGCAGGGAAGGCAGACTCGTGATGAAGTCGTTTCGGCAAGGCTGGTAGTGCCAGTAGTGTGCAGCCAGCAAGACAGCAATACAACACACACCACATCGATCAATACAACTATTAAATGAGTGTCTTAAAAGTCATGTAGAAATCGTCGCTTTTTTGCTGCTGCTAGAGAGCACTAAAGCATTGAAAGAAATGGTGGATGTTGGAGAGTGGTGGTGCTGCGGTTGAGCATAGTTTTAATTACCCACCGCACGTCTAACCATGCTTGAAAAGGGGCTACTTGAACAGTGGTGGGAGGGGGGCTCGATCGTTACCGCGTGTAACGTTCGGCTAAACGGTACAAGCAAAAAACCCGACCCAAGACAAGAAGGAAATTCCTTCCGAACGCTTCACCCCCGCTCTGTCCCCCGCAAGAACACTTCAAGCCGTTGCGCCTTTTCCAGCCAGCGCGTCAGTGGGTAATAAAAATTTGGCTCGATAGAGGGAGGCTTTGCTTAGCATCATAATTTCCATATGGAGATATACTCCGTGCCGAAACGGCGACGCACATGTGTAGTTGTGAATAGGAAAATGCAGACCAAAAAAAAACCCATCGAAAGACAAAACAGTGGCACTCAACTCAACCGATCGATTGCACTGAAGGAGCGCGTTGGATTCCAATCCCAGCGGCACCCCGTCGCGAAACGTGGTGCTCTAATTTTAACAATTTTATTACTCCGATCGCGCGAATACCAATATTTGCACAAACCCGATGTGCTCGGGGATGCAATCGAACTAAATAACTGGGAAATCGAGCTACAGAGTGTGGGGTGGGGTGTGTGGTAGGGAGGGAAAGTGGTACATATTTCAGAGTGCAGTTGGGGTTTATTTTTTTCGGGTGGGTTGATTTGCAGCGGCTGTAGCTTATCTAATGGATCGTACATCGATTGTGGTGTTATTTTAGTATGTTTTGTTTCTCTTCCATTATCAACCAAACGAAAAAAAAAGTCTGAACACACACACACACACGTGCACGAATCGATATGCTACATAACGGCAAAAACGGCTCCTATCATTCGTAGCGAAAGAGGTAACCACGAAGGCCACAGCAACAAAAAAAAGGAACAATCCCTCATACTACTCGTACGGTGCGTGTATTTAAAATTAATCATATCAATTATAAAACAATTAAACAAATTATCAGACCAAATAAAATCCCTCTCTTAATTGTTCGCGACCGATTCGGGAAGGGGGCGATGCAAAGGGAGTGAAGCGAGGAAAGCTCGGAGGAGAGAGAGAGAGAGAAAGATTTGTTTTTATTGTATCGAAGGTAAACTCAATAAGCTAGCGAGATGGAAATTGGATAAAACAGAGCGAAAAAGCTGCACACCGGGAACGGCGTAGGTAACGGCCCGGTAGCGAAGGGACTCTGGTAATATAGACAGCACACGAAATGCGGTATGCTTTCGGTGGGAGGTTTTTTTGTTTTCTCTTCTTCGATTGTTCGCAAACGCTTCCCTTTCGCAACCGCTCCGTTGCAGTTTCGCATTGGTGCGCTTTTGTGTGCAACGCACGCACGATGCACAAACGGGAAATTTTCGCATTCAATTGCACCACATTTGCGGCGGGTGGGGGAGTGAAGAAGAAATCGGTAAAGCATTATAGCGAACCGACTACGACTCGTATAGAGAGCAATGGGTTGCAATCTTCTCTTCTTTGGCGCTTGTTTTCAGGTGGTAAGACGGCATAAGATGAACTGTATCTTATCTGACAGCCAACCTCTGTCACATTTAGTTACCAAATTTAATGACATCTTGATAGGAGAGAGTTGAAATGATAAGAATGTTATCGATTATAGCATTAAGAAGAAGCGATGTTATTGTTATTGGTTGCGCAACAGCGCATTGATGCCTCCTCCCAGAAACACACACGGCGCCTCAAATAATCTAATCGCTGTGTTCTGCGTCTTTCATCTGCTCGATTCAAACAGCAAGCAGAATAATGAGCAGCTAACGATGTCTCTAAACAAGTGGCTCAGTTATTTGCTAGCCAAAGTACCTGTAGGACATGTCCGGTTGGAAGTGTTTACTAGCAGTCGCTTGCACGGTAGGTTTCCTTGCGTCCAGCATCAGGGGGCAAAACCAAACCGACACCGACTGGTGGAAGACGGCCGTACTGTATCAGATCTATCCACGCTCGTTCTACGACACCGACGGCAATGGAGTGGGCGACATCAGGGGTGTGACGGCGAAGCTCCAGTACCTCAAAGACACCGGCATCGATGCGACGTGGCTAAGTCCAATCTTCCAGTCACCCCAGCGAGATTTTGGGTACGATGTGAGCGATTTCCTGCAGGTTGATCCACTGTTTGGTACGAACGGCGATCTGGAGGAACTGTTCGGCGAGGCGCGCAAGCTGGGGCTTAAGATTGTGCTTGACTTTGTGCCGAACCATTCGAGCAATGAGCACTGGTGGTTCGTGCAGTCCGAGTTGGGTGTGGAACCGTACCGGGACTATTACGTGTGGCATCCGGGAAAGCCCGTTCCCGGGCAGGCACGTCCGGACGTCCCAAACAATTGGGTAAGTCTCGTCTCGTTCAATAGTTGTGTATTTCCAGAAATAAAAACATGTTTTTTTGGGGAGTTACAGAACTCCGTGTTTTATGGTTCGGCTTGGGAGTGGAGCGAAATACGGCAGGAGTACTATCTGCATCAGTTCGAGGTGGGCCAGCCGGATCTGAACTATCGCAACCCGAAGGTGATCGAGGAGTTCGATAATATCCTGCGCTTCTGGATGGAGCGTGGAGCGTCCGGGTTTCGGGTGGACGCCATAAACCACATGTTCGAGGATGCACTGTTTCGTGACGAACCGATCAACGATCCGAGCGATCCATTGAGCTACGGCTACACGCATCACATCTACACAAACAATCTGGTACGTGCGGTTGTTGAGCATCTGTGAGATGGAAACGGTTCTAGAAAGTTACTAAACAAAGTAGAATAATATTTCTACAGCTGGAAACATACGACGTCATCGGCCACTGGAGGAAGGTGATAGACGAGTTTGTGGAACAGACGGGCTCGGATGCGATGTACGTGTTTTGTGTGATTTTGACACCTTTTGTGAGGAAGATGTTTGAAACAACAAAAGTCTCAATCTGCTTCCAGAATCATGCTAACGGAGGCCTACACCAGCATGGATATGGTGCTGCGCTTCTACCAGTCGGACGATGGGTCGGAGCAGCGGGCACACTTCCCGTTTAACTTTGTGCTGTTGGGTGAGCTGAACGGAGATTCGAATGCGCGCGACTTCAAGTACGTCATCGATCGGTGGTTGGAAAACCTGCCCCGCGGTAAGGTGACGAACTGGGTGCTTGGGAATCACGATCAGCCACGCGTTGGCAGTCGCTACGGTGAGGAACGGATTGATGCGATGAATGTGCTGCTTATGACACTGCCCGGTGTTGCTGTGACGTACAACGGGGAGGAGATCGGTATGGTCGACTACAGAGACATGGCCTGGGAGGATAGCTTGGACCCGCAGGGCTGTAACGTTGGGCCGGAGCTGTACAAGTGGAAGTCACGCGACCCGCAGCGCACACTGTTCCAGTGGGACGATACGCATAATGCCGGGTTTTCGACGGCGAACCGAACCTGGCTACCGGTGTATCCTTACTATCGGCAGTCGAACCTTCGCAAGCAACTGGAAAGCGATCGGAGTCACTATCAGGTGTACACGGAAGCAGTCAAGCTGAGGCGCGATCGCGTGTTTCGTGAAGGTGCATTCCGATCACGCGCGTTAACGGAGCAAGTGTATGGGTTTGTGCGATATCTGAAGGAGGATCGAAGTGCGTTCTTCATTGTCGTGATTAATCTGGGCGATGAGATGACCAAAGTTGATCTGCACGATCTGTACAATTCGATAGGTGATGAAGAAGTTCGTGTGTTCTTGGTAGGGACGGCGTCTCGCTACAAGATCAACCAGACGGTGGAAGCTAACCAGCTGCTTGTTGGACCGTACGAATCAATTATCCTAGGCAAGGAAGCATCCTCTTCTACTGATACTGTTATTGGTTGCTTCAAGTTGATTGTATCTCTGTGTGCAGGTGCAACTTTCTTCAAGAAATTGAATTCTTTCTAACGATTCCAGGTTCCAGTCGAAAGACAATTATGAAGTTCTTTGTAAGAAAAATGAAATAATCTTACATTCAACCTACACTAGCCTAATCGATTCCTGATCAATGTTGCAGCGATATCAATAATTTACTGCCGCTCTGTAACAGCCCGTTCTTCCTCCGATCTGCCAGCTAACAATCGGTCAGAAATTATTAACGTAAAAATTGTATCACTCTTCGGCGGCGAAACGAAACCACCGTCATTAAACGCTTCACTACACCGCCGGGTGAGTGGCAGGTCAAAGCATAATGTGTGTAAAGCATTTGGTTTTCTCCTGGTATAAAATAATAATCCAGCAACGGTTCTGATTTAACTACACGAAGGTCCGTGTCGAATGACGCGTAGGACTGGTGCAATCGGAGGTCCTATTAAAAAAATGTATATCCATCGAACTGCAATCCACAAATTACACGACTTACTGTCAACTGGGCTGGTGCGAGCGGTCCTCTTCCTGCAAAGGGGCTTTCCAGGTCTTTTTTTTCGAAACCGCGCGTGTTCGGGATTGTCATTTAAACAATCGCAGTAAATTGAAAGCCCGTAGCGCACGGGGTGGTTAATTATTCACTCAATAAAGTCATTGCGATCCACCCACACGCACGTGGATCGAGGTTGCAGACTGTGCAGCATGACTTATTATTATTTTGATGCAATTCGAATTCAATCGCTATGGCCGGTGGAACGTTTGCTGGAATTCCGCTCCGGCAGGATCTGCCTGGAACTGCTGGACGATGCACATCGTTCTTTCCTTCGCGGTACTTTGTGGACTTTGAAGGCACAAAGTGACACAAAGATATATACGGAAGACAGCCTTGGCAAGTGTGTAATAATTCACTAAAAATGTCTCAGTGAGGTAAAAATTTGATCAGCAAGTCTTCGCTAGCGGGGACGATTCGTACGGGGTCGTTACATACATTATGCAAGCATGTGAAAGCCAGCGTTGCTAGAATCGATAAAATATGGGTAAGAGTCGTCATTTTGTGCGCTTCTGTTATCCACGAGTGTAATTGATTAAAGGTTTAGTTTTGTCTGATATGGATCGGGTTTCAAAATCGGGAGCTTTACCCTTACAAAGCGACATGTTTTTTAAAGTAAAAATTCCTTGCAATCATTGTGTTGTGCCCAGTGTCCAGCAACAGGACAATGTTAAAGACACACCAGTCACTGAACACTATCGTCCATTCTAGCGGAAACGCTTAATAGAAACCCGGCAGAGCCACGAACAGACATTGAAAATGCTAGGGTTAATTGTGCGAAAATATTTACACAGCTGATTATGGTTTATCGTAAGCGTCCGAAGAGCCAGTACAACGTGTCAGCTAGCCCTCCACGAAAACTGTTTCACAGGTGATTGTTTCGTACTTTGGGTGTACCGCGAAAACGGAGCAAGATTAAGCGAGAATTTACAGCCTCAACTACCCAGCACGGACGAACAGGACAGCACCTGTCCGTCAACTTCCCAACCAAAGCCCGCAAATCACTTTGCCAGACGTTCTGGACAGCAGCAATGAGCAGTGGCGGCTACTTGTCGATGAGCAGGCTACAAAAGGAAAAGGACCATCGCTGACGGGAGTGAAATAAGTTGCACGGATGCTTGCAATACGCGTGGATACTTTTGAACGCGCAAAAGGTGAAAAAACATGGCCGTGCCTTGTCATTTGGTGCGATATAAATGTGCGCCTTAGTTTGTTTATAAATATTAAATCCTGTTTTATCTTCCCACTTGCCTTCCCTGCCGTGCTTGCTTCCCATTTTGTCTTACTCCCTGGCATCGAGCAAATGGAGTATTCCAATGACCAATACTTGGCACGGCCACAAGGACGAGAAGGGCAGATATTGCTTCTTCTTTTTCTTCTCCTTTCTCATTCGCTCTGTAAAAAAAAAAACTAGCGTCTGCTCCATATTCATCGTCATCTAATATTTATGATTTTATTTTTGTTCCCTCACTCCACGTTTGCTCCAACTTCCAGGCAGGCGGTGTACATTTTATGCAGCTTACCCGGGCCGGGCGAGCTGATAGGAAAGTTGAGTCGAAGAAAATTACTGGGTACGTAATGTTGCATGCTAGTTGTTATTGTGGAATGTACAGAACCAGAGAGTATTACAAGTTTTATGATGCATGAATGTTTTATCCACGCAAGTGGGAAAAAAGGGAATGAAAATAATAACAAATGATCATAAATTGAATACCTCAAACGAGCGCAACTGTTGAAGCGTCCACTTGATGTAAGGTTTTAAGGTTTTTACAAATTTACAAAACTTATTTTTTCAAAGAAATCATCTCACAACTTTCGTCAACTCCTTAAGAAACGTCCCTCCGAAGGACTAGATCTGCAAAGAAAAAGTCGCACCAGTACTCCTCTCTCTCCATTGCGCGTCCGCTAACCTAAAAAGCAACCGTTTGTACGTGCGTGTGCGGAGCAGGAGGGAGGATGTGTGCCGAACGAGAAAAGTGTCGGCTGGCAGAAATGGCTGCATGAATGATTTATTTTTCCTACATTGTTTATGGTCACAACATGGCTGCCCGTTGCATCCATCCTCTGGCATCACACCCCCTGTCGGCACTGTTTGTCCCACCCTGCGACCAGCAAGGGAAGCAGGATTGTAATACATTGTTTGCTTCTACTTTTCCTCCCTTACTTTTCACTGGAATCCTTCCTCCACTTCAATCCTTTTTTTCAGTTGACGGTTTCTACCCAGAGGAAGAGAAGAGGATTTCTAAGTCAACACCCAGCAAGCGGCAATTATATGTATCTCCACAGTACGGTGGAACCGGTGGGTGAGTGTGTTAGTGTGTAATCAAGAGTGAAATCGTCATGAGAGTAATTTAAAGAACATATTCAAAAAAAATGAGATTTTTTTTCTACTTAGCAGCGTTTCGCAACATTTCCTCGAAGCTCTTCGGGGGTTTAAAGCGGTTTAAGTTGAAGATTCTTACCTGCAATAAGAAATAAAACAAGTATGTTATTAGTACAATTAGTTTATGTAAGGAAATGGTGCATTACAATTATTCTATTTTATACTAGTTACGCAATGAAAAACTGGTACGTTGCCGGGAAGCAATACTTATGTGATTAATTTGCTAAATTCAATTCGCGTTGCGTATGGTCTAATGAACTGTTGCATCAAGTTCACGGTAACAAGCACTCCTTATTTGACCCATTGCAAACAGTTCACTTCAATCGTGTAAACCAAAGTGTGTGGGTTGAGTGTGTACACCGAAGCATAAGCCTTGCCCGGTTTTGAACTCGCTCTACCACCGTGCGACACCATTGCGACAATTTAATTCAACCCTGCTCCAACATCCGACCAATTTACACCGATGCCGCTACGGAATATTGCTCCCCAAAAGCGTTAATATCCCCGTTGGTGAATTGGGGGGGAAAGTTTAAGGGAAAAAGGAAGTGAAAGTAATCAATCAACCTGCGCAATACGCGAGCAGTTTCGCCTGAAAGTATACTTTGAAAGTAATTTGCACGATAAAAACAGCATCCCTTTTTACTCTCTCTCTCTCTTAGTGCAACCATATGGATATGTTGGTGCGACGTGCAGACAAAAATCTCACTGTCAATATATAGAATTGAGTTAACTGCACAAAACTAATCACTCGAGCCGTCAATTGGGCACAAATCGTATCAGCGTCATCAGGCGCGGCCGTGCTCACCTGCCAGCCAGCCTAGGTAGACAAGGTTTAATAGAATTACACCAAATATATATAGATGTATTCGTCACCCGGTTCTTACACCCTTACGGGAGTTTTGGGATGGAGCTTGGTAACGGCGGGGCGCGGTGGAAATCAAAAACTCCCGGATTGGAAACGGCCGCCGTGGACTGCGAACGTTCGCAACACTACCACAGCCCGCCGTTGCACCAAACCAATAAGTTGTGCTTTTCCGCCTGCCAGCACTGATTGATTGATGCTGTTTTATGCCACACTCATACTGTGAGTTTGGGGCTGGGTGCACCCATGCCAGTATATTTATATTAGTGTGCAATATCCTTCCACCCGGGCTGCCCTTTGTCGGTACCGGTAAAACCCAATCAATGAGTAAAATATTAGAAGTGCAAATTGCCAATCAGTAATGCTCGCACGGTGCACCGGGTTTCGGGTGGATGTTTGCCCCGCATTGCCCCGAGATGGAGGAAAGCTTGTGGGAAAAAGCTTGTGGAGCGGAAAATGTCAGTTTGCACCACACACATGTACCCAATTGCTTGCGCAGTTGGTCTCGTGACGAACGGTGCTACAAAGTTGGAAACAGTTGGAAATCCTTCGGCAACAATTTCCTCACCTTTTCCGGACTGATCGTGTGTGTGTGTGTATGTGTTTTGGGAAATAATTCGAGTTTTCTATCCGGTAGGTTAATAACGGTAACGAAAAAGCTCCTGTTTTCTGAGAATGGAGCGCATTGAGCATTTAGTTTGCTTATTTGATTTGAATTAAATGCATTGAATTCTTAATTTTTTATGCCACTTTGTTGTTAAAATAAAGGAAAATGTGTATCACACTGACTTCTTATTGTGAAAGGGCTGGGAAACTGTGAAAAGTAAGTTAAAAATTAGCTTTTAATTATTAAAATTTAACCTTAAGCCAGCACTGCCTACGAAACCGTAATCATCGTTATACTATATGTTTAACCTTATATTGCTGACGTAGCCTTTCTTCTCTCTCTCTCTCTCTCTCTCTCTCTCTCTCTCTCTCTCTCTCTCACACACACACACACACACACATACCCACAAACCCACTCTACAGTGGCATATTATCCCCTCCTGGGCCTTCCTGCATTTGATGGAAAGGCCAAACCCTTTTTCTTTCTGTTTGTTTCACACCACACAGTCCAAGGATGGTCCGGTCCGATTCGTTCGTCTCGTCTCGAACGTGCGGGTCGGCGCAGAAGGGATGAGGCGGGTTTTGCACTGTTACAACCGAGAGCGCAACTATTACTGCTACTACTACTCCTCCCATTCGCTGTTCGACTGTTTGCGCAATTGGATCAATTTCTTATGTAAATCGATGCATTATCGAGCGTATGTTTTCACACGGCAGTAGCAATGGTGGTGGTGGTGCAAAAATTGAGCCAAAGATATGAGGTATAAGAGGGACTGTGCTCGCAAAAAAGAAAGAAGGTGGTAAAGTACGAAAATGCACACAAACACACGCACGCAGCGACTGTGAGCTCATTACTTATGCAGACCCACTGTGCCTGTCTTTTTCTGGCCGGGCAAATATTTCTGTACAAAAATGTGTGTTCTTTGCTTGCCAGCCAAAAGCGGGGTATTGGGGTAGTATGGGGAGCCAAAAACATAAAAATGTGTGAAGTGGCACATAGAAACACAGACACACACGCACGCACACACTCACAGCAGAGAGGTACACTCATAGTACGGTCGATTGCACCGTTGATTAAAACCCCGTTACCCTGAGGTGTAGAAAGGTGTAACACGTGTGCAACATGAGCTTTACAACGCCGTACTAATACGAGTGGCCCGTATTGGAGTACTGTTTTCCCTGTGTCTGTGTCTGTGCCTGTGTTGGCTGTTTTTTCCCTCTTCTCTATCTCTGTTTCAATGTTTTATTTTAATTATCATGCGCGAATAACGATTGCAATAGAGACGTCAAGCGTTGGTCAATCGAGCGTTTTGAAGATTGAAATGAAAATGTTTCGAACCAGCGCTTGCAAACCCGGGACGGGCACACGGTTCTGCCAACATTCCGCGCACCAATAAGTGCCATAATTGCCTCCTCGATGGTGACCAATTATTGAGGTTTGCGGTAACGCGGGGTGGCTCTCCGATTGCACATTTTGGTGCTTTAGCCTGCCCACACACACAGGCACACGCATTCGGTGATGTATTGACATCCATTAATCCTACGCACTTAGGATGCACTCGTCTGCATTCGTGGGGCAAATGCCTTTTCGCCGCCCACAACCCACAGCCTCAGCTTCGAAAGATTCGCGCGAATCGTGTCCATTTATTCGATTACGGTCATCGCATCGCAGGAGCAAGGGTTTTGAGGGGGAAGGGCGATAACGAGGAAGCTGTTGGAAAGGGCACGTGAAATGGTCGTTAGAGTCCCATACGCCCTCCTTTCCACTCCTCGCCCCTTGTGAACCATCGTCGTCATCTCCCTTCCGAAATGGGCACGTTGGGCCGTTTTGGTCATATTATCGAAATGAAGAGATTGTGAGATGATGATTTATTAAGCGATCAAGCCGTGGCTAGACATTCGGTGGCTTTTGTATCTCGCTTGCAGCTTCACCCGTGTTTGCGGGGAACCTGCCACACAAGCCTGACTGATCCATGGCCGCTTTGTCGCTCTGCCTAATGTGTACTAATTTGTCGTATCGCAGTGCAAGACGACAGAGCCCGCCTCTACCCTGGTGGTGGTGGCCCGCGATCAAAGTGGCGCGGTCCGCACGTTGACGCATCAAGGAACCGGGCATCACCGGGTATCTCCGTGCTGTACGCTAATTTAACCGTCATTTAAATTATAATTTCCTACATATTCAATTAGACGATTCCGGCGCTGATTTGCAATGCACGCACGCGCGCGGTAGGGGGGGAAGAATGATAATCGGGACGTCGGTGGTGGTGGTGATGCGAGCATACACAGGGAAGAGGTATACAGGTAAACAACGTCAAAGTGCACTGTTGGTAAAGGTGAGTGGTGAGGATGAAGATGATTTTACAGCGACACATTGTATTAGGTTGAGCATTTGTGATCTTTATGTGATGCTTGTTTGCAATATGTCCAAGAAGCGAGGATGATTGTAGTAGAAGATTTGCTTAAAAGTGTGATATGATCAATATATGGGTAAGAATACTAGGAATAACGTCACATAATTAAGAAACAGATAGTTTGATGACTAAATTGTGTTGTTAAGTTCGCGGTTCTATGTATCACTGGTGATGGATTCCAATTTGATCTAATCTAATCTCGTTTGGCTTGTAACGAGAAGAAAAAGCAGAATATTATTGTATATCAAGTCTGTCATTAGCTATCTGAGATGTCCATCGAATGAGATCGAATGAGATGTCTATTCAATTATTTAGACGCATTCGTCAGCTGAAGCAAGGATTGGAGGTAGTCTGACCTTATAGGTTATTGGCTCTATGTAGTACCAAGCAAACTGAAATATAGAGCTATTGATAGGATGTTAATTTCAGACAAACTAAACTCAGTGTATCTATGTAATTAGACATGTTGCACCATTCTTCCACATAGCTTCCTATTTGTTTCAGTAAAATCCAGAAGATCAGAAAATAGTAAAGAAGACCACAAACAGAGTCTTTTAGACTTTTTATAGTCATCCATGAAGAGAGTCGATGGTATTATGAAATTCTATTGCTTTCATAAAACTTCTATTTGGAAGCATACCGTTTGGAAGAATTTAACCTAGAAGTAAAGTGAAGTTTTGTGAACTACCTTGCAGCTAAATAGCCAATCCTTACTATGGTCAATACGAAGCTTGAATCCAAAACATGTACGGTCATGCGTTTGAGTCATGCGAGTTGACAACTGCACCACTGGAGTGTCCGTAACTCGTATCTTATTTACAGGTAAAAACGTTATCAAAAAAATCCTCTGATTATTCGTTATCAAATTCTAACTTATCTTCTGATGTTTTATCGAAGGTATGAACCTTACTGCTTATTATACTTGGAATAATTATCATATTAAGTACTCATTTACTTCACACTAATTGAACAAGGGAAGGAGATACTTAAAAATATATTAAATACTGCCTGTTAGTCCATTAATACAGATGTTTTAGATTCGTCGACAGAATAAATACAACATCGCAATAATAATTGAACCACACATGTATTAACCGTACAAAAGAAAGAGGGCAAAAACAACCGTAGCAGACGGAACGTCTCGGAGGAGTTTCGCAACTACAACGATCCACTTCACTTGCCTTATCAAAATGACGGTATCGCACCGACCACGGAGGCAAGGGGAAACATCCGTCGTCGTCGTCGTCGGCCATCCCCATCGCCA
>KB667176.1:1587974-1600499 GCA_000349065.1 Anopheles quadriannulatus
TGATCTTTATGTGATGCTTGTTTGCAATATGTTCAAGAAGCGAGGATGATTGTACTACAAGATTTGCTTAAAAGTGTGATATGATCAATATATGGGTAAGAATACTAGGAATAACGTCACATAATTAAGAAACAGATAGTTTGACGACTAAATTGTGTTGTTAAGCTCATGGTTCTATGTATCATTGGTGATGGATTCCAATTTGATCTAATCTAATCTCGTTTGGCTTGTAACGAGAAGAAAAAGCAGAATATTATTGTATATGAAGTCTGTCATTAGCTATCTGAGATGTCCATCGAATGAGATCGAATGAGATGTCTATTCAATTATTTAGACGCATTTGTCAGCTGAAGCAAGGATTGGAGGTAGTCTGATCTTATAGGTTATTGCCTCTATGAAGTACCAAGCAAACTGAAATATAGAGCTATTGATAGGATGTTAATTTCAGACAAACAAATCTCTGTGTATCTATGTAATTAGACATGTTGCATCATTCTTCCACATAGCTTCCTATTTGTTTCAGTAAAATCCAGAAGATCAGAAGATAGCAAAGAAGCCTACAAACAGAGTATTTGATACTTTTTGAAGTCATCCATGAGGAGAGTCGATGGTATTATGAAATTCTATTGCTTTCATAAAACTTCTATTTGGAAGCATACCGTTTGGAAGAATTTAACCTAGAAGTAAAGTGAAGTTTTGTGAACTACCTTGCAGCTAAATAGCCAATCCTTACTATGGTCAATACGAAGCTTGAATCCAAAACATGTACGGTCATGCGTTTGAGTCATGCGAGTTGACAACTGCACCACTGGAGTGTCCGTAACTCGTATCTTATTTACAGGTAAAAACGTTATCAAAAAAATCCTCTGATTATTCGTTATCAAATTCTAACTTATCTTCTGATGTTTTATCGAAGGTATGAACCTTACTGCTTATTATACTTGGAATAATTATCACATTAAGTACTCATTTACTTCACACTAATTGAACAAGCGAAGGAGATACTTAAAAATATATTAAATACTGCTTGTTAGTCCATTAATACAGATGTTTTAGATTCGTCGGCAGAATAAATACAACATCGCAATAATAATTGAACCACACATGTATTAACCGTACAAAAGAAAGAGGGCAAAAACAACCGTAGCAGACGGAACGTCTCGGAGGAGTTTCGCAACTACAACGATCCACTTCACTTGCCTTATCAAAATGACGGTATCGCACCGACCACGGAGGCAAGGGGAAACATCCGTCGTCGTCGTCGTCGGCCATCCCCATCGCCAAGTGTGTGTATGTGTGGAAATTACTTATCTATTCCGATGCTTTGCACATAAATCATAATGAATAAACATAAACTAGCTGGCAGACGGGGAACGCGGGACCGGGAACCGGGAGTGCATAAATCGGAACAATATATCCCCGGGAACCTGTGGGGAGCCGGGGTTAGGCGCGCGAAAGAAAGCCATCGGCCCAAGTGACAATAGTGGGCGCATGGAGCGAGACTTGCACCGCGACGGTTAAGGGGGTAAGGTGCGAAAGTGTCAGGGTGTTGTGGAGACTCGAGCGTCTCGTTGATGATGAAAGAAACGCTCCAGATTGTACAGCCGTCGTACATCATACAGCCCGTCGAGCGCGAATCCATAGTGTGCCGGTTAAATCAAGCCTAAAAAGCCCACATCACACTTACGGGCACGGACACGGACACAGACACACACACATGCACAAAATATTCCACTCCAGACAGGCGCAAACCCTGTGCCTCCCCCTCTCAGACGCTCGAGATTTGCATCTCGACTTTTGCATCTGATATGTACGCGAAGCGGCGATTTATAGGCAATGTATGCAGCGAGCATATGTAATGAAACAAAAATGCACTGACTCCCCCAGGGGACACCCCCGTCACCCCCGTCCACACATGTGAAGGTAGAGTGTCACATTGAGCGGGTGTTTTTTCCCTCTCTCTCTTTCCCCTCACCGTCGTTGTTGGGTGATGTTTGTTACATTTGGCACATTAGCAAATGTTACACTCTTGGGTGGAGGATTTTTTTATTCAAATACCTTCAACCCCGGACATCCTAACGTTTTGCGTGCGATTGTTTCGGTTAGTTTTTTACACCTTACCCTTTACCTTTCCTGCCGCGCCTGCCGGTGGTTGCAAGAAGTTCTTAGCATTACAAAAAAAAACGCCATTAAACCCCAAACACCGGAGACATATGTTTGAATATTTTGTTCTGCCTTCGTGCACGAATGCATTACGTTCATGTTTTCAAAATTATGCATCCATTATGGGGTGGAAGAGTAGTTGGGTGGATTGCGGCATAGTCTACCGTTCTGGATTTGTATTTCATCGCTGCCTACAGACAATAATCAAAGCTACTGCTTTCTTTTTGCCACCATCCCTCGTATGCCCTGCGTGTGCCTTCATATTTTGTTTTGCCTTCAGTCCTTGCTGTTGGAGCAGCACATCTGCACGATTGATAATGTATGTTTAAACTTTTTCCGGCGTATGTGTAACAACACATCGCTCCTTCTTTTTGCCCTGGCAAGCATACGGTATAATTGTATAAAATTAATTTGAAGAACACTTTTGTGTGCCGGAGTGCGAGAGTCTGCAGGCGCGAACGCTCTAATGGGCGTCAAGACAGACACTAGCGTTCGCACATGCAAGCTACAACTGCTGCTACGGAGCGGGTGGATAGGGAGAAACAAATTGCTCACCAAATTACTTGCCTAAAACTATTCAAATTTTGCATTGGAGGAAGCAAACGATAGCAAACGGAAGCAGAATGGTGAGTGAGCTTAAAATTGCTTTTTTCCCGATGTTGCTTCCTGCTAGCTCAAAGGATCAAATGGGTGACTTCTTGGATGTGTCTGTGTTGTTGTCTGTGAGAGGTGCTGGTAGTGAGAAGTGTCGGTAATAGTGTAATAATCAGATAAGTTACATTCTATGAGTACTGGTGAATGAATAATCCATCACACAGTTATTGTTTGTGTTGTTTTGAGGTGCGCAGATGTCTGATGTCACTGAATATGAACGTTAGTCTCTTTCTGGAATATTGAGTTTTACGACCTCAAAGTTTTTCAAAATCATTCTTGGGATGACGTCTTAATAAAGACGATTTCATAAGACTCATATTAAAACCAATTTTCCAAAAAGATTCTACTTCTTACGCAAAGTAGCATCGTATTGAGCTTATATTGTAGGCAATGGGTCCAATCTTCTCAAATAGAGCTCCTGATGCATCACATACTCAGAATTCCGAAAAGTTGTGTTCTATGACTTGACGATGTTCTATCCACGATGTCTCTGAAGCACTCTTGATTCTTATTTCCACACCAATTCGACGCCCTACATCAAATGTCGATTCCAAGAATAGAATAAGCCTGATTGTAAATTTTAGAATAATTTGGATTCCTGATGGACCTCAGATCCATCTTGAACTGTACTTCAGTTTTGTAACGATGCTCAGTGTTCTTATTTTGGTTGTTGAATAAATCAATGTTTAAATCCTCCAAAATCTATATTTTTCAATAGCCTTTACTTCGAAATCGTCGCATTGTCACCTTCCTACAAAGAACAGCTCTACTCGACCATCCTGTTGAACCTGTCTGCTCTATCTCAGGATGATAATTGCCATCCATTCATGCAATCCACCCCGAAGCAAAGGCAAACGTTGTGTGGTTTGTGATTGTTTTTGCAACCGCCTCCTGCTAATCGGTCGGTCCCATCGAATGGTACCAATTCCGACAACCCGAGCCGGCCCGAGAAGTGCTACAATCTTCTCAAAACAATCTACCCGCTCGGGGGGAAAAGGGAATCAGCATGACCAACCGCAGCCAAAAGGTGCGGGCGAGTGGGTTGAGCGTATCTCACGCTATCAACACACCTCCTTCTCCACTGGCAAAGAAAACATGACCCGTTTCTGCTCCTCTATTCTGCACATTAACCTCGCACACACACACACACACACCTCGGTCCAGGGCACGGATTAACTCGGCATAACGCCTTCCCGGCATTTATGAAGCTTCCAAAGTTGTGTCTTACTGTTGTGGAGAGTGTGCTGCACGGAGCACGATTAAACTGCCGATGACGACGACGACGACGACGACGATGATGATGACGACGGTTTAGCTTAGATCCGTTAGGAAGGACCAACGTTCGTTGGTCGCAACGAAAGATACTAGAGCGTGCCAGCATCGGACGTTCCAAACAGGCCGCACGACAGAGCACAAAAGGAAAAGCACAGAAGGGAAAAGTTTTTCTTTCACACACTCCGCTCACTCGCTTGGTTCCTCCCGGGTGGATATCTTTCCGGTCGTCGGAGATGATAGATCCTGCTAAACCACACAGCCAGCAACACAGACACACAGACAGACACACATACAGGCTCATCAGTGGCGTTGAGCAGTATCCCGCTTTCAAGGGCAATAAGACCACGTGCTGGATTGGAATGTTGGGCGGGTAGGATCGTAGCGGAACCCACAGAAATTCAACCAACCATTTGCCTGCTTTCCGGCACACACATACTCCATGCTTTCCGGGACGACCCCTAAAAAAAGGATCGAAAGGAAATGGGCAAGACAAGAAGAAGCAGAGGAGAATGTTTTGGTATTAAATTTTCCCTCAAGCCATTCCTTTCGGCGGTGAGGTTTTCGAGGGGGGCAATTTTTCGGCAACACTCGGGAGATTTGTGGAAAAATGTCCGTCCTCACCGCTACCAAGCGAAGGGTGTGAAAATATTCGCTACACCTTCCTTCCACTTTCTATCCCTACCGTTGGATATGTTTTTCTTGCCCAAGCGGACGTCTGGTGCTTCCCGGGGAGAGTACCGAAGAAACATCCATTAGAAATTTTCCAAAAGCATAAGTCGAGTGTGTCGATGGGAACGGTGGAGGGGGAGGGAGAAAACATCGGTTTAACACACTGCCACATGTTGCACGTGGCACGGGATGGTTTCCGGAGGATGCATACTGACACCCGTTAGGTATTGGTGTGGGGATTTCCTTTTGGAAAGATTATTTCTCGCCCTCTCTTTTGCTCTCGTTGCGGAAGCAAAAGGGAAGCTCATTCAACAGCTCGTGTGTTGCCTTCTCGTTTTTCAATTGCAAGTATTGCTTTTTGGGGATGCAAAATAGTTTTTGATCGTTTATTTATGTTATGATGGATTAATCCGCCCCAAAATTGGTTGGATTTGAGCTGTTCGAAGGCTAGAATAATACTCTCCCCAAACTTTCAGCTCTAATTGTGCACACCCAACAGTTGGTACCATCACAAGAACATCCAACCTTAAAAAACAATCGTTCCATTCTCAATTGCTAGCTGATAGTTTCCAATTAGAATCGTTTGGGGCCGAGCTAATTGGTCTCTAATATTTTCACAATTTTGTATCGTGTCTTTCGGGCGCTAAGTCTGCTGTTCTTTCGCATGTGTACGGCCCATTTACAAACGTGCCATTTTTGCACATTTTTCACAACAGCCAAAGAAACGAACCGAACTGCAGTGTGCATTCTTGTTGCTGTGCGGGGCAAAACCCATGCTCCCATGTGCTCTATTCTAACCCCAATGCATCTGCCAAGCGAGGGACCAAATCAAATGCATGCTCAGCAAAGTGAAGGGAAAAAGGAAAATGGTTCGCCTTTTGCAAAAGAACCAGATTACAACCCCCATCAAAGCTCGCCGCCAAGCGAAAGCTTCACCGTGCAGGCGCACAGACAGACTGGATCCAGCCATAAATTGGGAAAAAGATATTATTAGATAGCACTGATCACACACACACACACACACACGCGCGCTCGATGGGCTGCATTTGCTTCCGCATTCATTGTTACGGCGGGCGCGCTCGAAGCGTAAAACTTCATTTATTATCCGATCCGGCCGGGCGAGAGCAATTTGTAAAACACAAATAAAAACCACACCACAGGAGATGGCACGCGGGTTGCTGTAGGCCGACGAAACGAGCCCACTTTTGGGTGGGTGAGTGGGTGTGCGCCATCATCCCCGTGCCCTATGAAGCCTACAAGCCGGGCGAGAATGTGTTCCCGGCCCGGCCGGGGTGAAATAAAATATGTTTGATTAGCACGCAACTGTACGGAAGGTTCGGGTTTCTTCTTCGCTTCCCTCGTGCAGGCACACCAGCATGGTCAGGAGGAGCAGTAGAAGAGGAGCACTTTTGGCTCGGCTGTTGTTTGCCTTCGATGCAATTCGATTAGCTTGCTGGCGCGCTCCGAAATTGGCCTGTATCGGCGGTCCACTCCCACTCTTTCTTCTACTCTGGTCATTACGCATCTGCGGCGCAGGATAATGAAGGCTGAAATGAGCGTAGTGGCGTTGGTGTGCCTCTTTTATTGTAAAACTTTCCTCCCGGGGTATGATTTTCCACCGGTAGTTGCTCCCCCAAAAACAAAAAAAAAAGGGAAAACAACAACTAAAGCCCGCCGTTTTTGGTTCGAGATGCACTCACACGATCGTAATGCATTTGCATTGCGTAATAACAATGTTGCAGCACCGGGCGGCGAACGTACCAGGCGTGTGTGGATCCTTTCGTTTCGTCCTTCGTTGGCGCGAGCGTACCGTTGCGTGTTTTGCGTACAAGAATCTCGCGTGGAAGGCGCATTGGGTTGGGGCCCAACATTTTCCGAACCCGATGGGTTGGAAGCAAATAAATGTTTATTTTATTACCCATTCGCCCCAACCCCTATGCGAGCTACGGTTTGCGTTGCTTGCTTTCGATTGAAAATTTCAGAACATCGGCATAGGTAAACGGAACTTATCCTCCCCTCCCAAAAAAAAACCTCCAACTCGAACCTTTCCACCAGAAATGTTGTAGATAAGGTGCGTGGCTAAGCTCTTCCTAGCCTTACCAAGCCAACCAGCACACCGAGGTCGGTGCGTTTTACCGATGTAACAAAACCCTGGACCTCCCGTTATTGCGTTTCCAGCAAAGGCCAGACGACGACGGCCACAGCGCTCTTTCCGAACGATGGTTTTCCAATGGTTCAATCGATTACACGCTCTTTGCATGTGTGGAAATGAGAAAAGTTTGTGATTGTAAGTAAATGCAAGCACAAGGCAGTGGTTCGATACGTGCACATATTAGCCTTTTGTGCTACCGATTGTAATCGCGCGCGCGGGTACTAAAGTTGCTGCAATTTAGTGCAAACTATCACAAGTCGCCGGCTCGGCAGAGCACAAAATTAGTGCAAATCAATCCACGCAAAGGGTTTGAATAATTTGGCATTTTGTGCGAAACTTTTTCCTCACGAACATTGCACACATACACCGCCGCCAGGAAGGGAAATAGTTAGCTAGTTTTAATTTTATTTCACTTTAATGTGTGTGTATGGAAAAAGGGAAATTACTTTGTAAATGATATTTTGCAACAATCACAATCTTGGAAAGAAATTAGAAAAAATAAATGCCTTCCCTGGAAGAGTAGAAAAGAAAATTTCAAACTACAGGTTTCTTTTTCCTCATCCTGCTAGAAACACGGGCGTCGTGGTGAACGTTGGTGAAAGCGAACGTTGACCACCCCGTTGGTTACAGAGAGTATGTAATTTAATTATATTTTTATGAGATATAAATTAATTTAAGCAAGAAACAAGGGAGAACGGGGAAAAAAGGCGCAAAACAAAATCACAAGCACAAGTAGCGCATCGAGCGATCGTTTGAGCGAATGCACTAGCGACTGTGTCTGTCGGTGTGTGTGTGTGTGTGCCTTCGCTTCGAAGCCACGGGCAGGCCGTTAGAATACGGCCATCAAGTCTCATCAGCACCATTCGCCATCATCATTTGCCGCTGATGGACACAATTTTCCATTTCGTTTGCACATGGCGCAATGGAGGTCTTGGTAGGTGCGGAAGGACTGACTTAGTCTTTGGCGTGATTATACTCTGCTCGTACGTCGTGTGCTGTGTGTTCGTGTTTGTTATGCATTTTTCATTTGCAGCCTGTTTCAAGCTCAACGAGATTATGTTGTAGTTTATGATTAAATAAAAAAATAAAGTTATTTACGGAGCGAAATTATTAAGCGACTGTTTTTTAACGTCAATTTCTCTCAGCATAGTAAAAAGACGGATAATTACTGCTGATAAAAATCGATACTTTGTTCCTCGCTGCTCCATTCGTTTGTAATGCTGTCCTATGAAGCCTGGTAAATGATAGGGCTTCTATTATTGCTAGTAATAGGGGTCAGTTGCTATTCCATTGCACGCTTTCACAGGTGATAGAGAAATATCTTTCCGTTGGTGTCTAATTTGTGCCTTCCTTTTCCCGTGAAGTGGTGTGCTTCAGTACCTCCCAGTACACACAAACAGTGGCCTTAGAGGCAACCAAAGCGCTACTTCGCCACCGTGTGTACGTTGGTGCTGCATTAAAATGGGACAAGACTCCGGATCTGATCGATAAAATTCGAATCGAGCTACCGAGCAGGAACCACTAAATGGAGACTCGCAAGGAGAGACAACGGAACCAACGAGGAGCACGACCAAGGGCCGCACCCGCGGTTCATTCATATTTTATGATTATGAATACACTGTCGTGCGCGCCGGGTGCGGCAGGGTGGTATTATTTATTATTCATATAATAATACAATAAAATATATTTGTAATAATATACACCAGTCCCTTGTCGCTAGTCGTTGTCGCTAGTCTGTGCCGCTGCCAGCTAAATTACAGCCTCGCGCGCGCGCCCCGTCGCCCCGTGCGGAAGGACGGGCCCTGCTATGCTTCTTTGCTTTTATCTCTTTTCCTCCTGCCGTCCCTTAACGCGCTCGTCCGGACAAATGCCAAGGCCGCCGTGAGGCAAACCCTTTATATCGCCTTAACCCCAGCCCGGCGTCTCGACCCGGCATTATGTCGCACGCAGGGCAAACACACACACACACACGCGCGCGTCACAAGCCACCATGCAATGGCTGTGGTGGACGAGTGGCATAGCATTCCCGGCATTTCGATAAAATAAATTAAATATTAAAACCCAGTAATTATTGATGTTTCGATGCTGCCTGCCCGCCCCATTTGCGAAGCGACTTCCACCCCGGCACTACTTTTACGCCCGGCGTACCAAGGGGATGTTTGTCAGTGTGAGTGTGTACATTCAGCTTGTAGCTCGTTGGTGGTATGCTTTGTTTCTTCGTCGAACGGTTGTAATTCCAAGCGACTAGATGTCCAGAAAGTGTCGCCTCCCAGCAAAAGCGATAGAACGAATGAAAGAGAGAGAGAGAGAGAGAGAGAGAGAGAGAGACAGTAACAGAAGAGACTGAATGGAGACGGCGGGACTTACACATATACGGGGTGGAAATGTTTTGAATCGTCCAACGTCGAACAGGGCAACAAAGCGAAAGAAGCCATGATTTATGTCTTGCTCAACAGTTCGCGACGATACGGCGTTGATAACCCGCCTTTCTGAAGGAGGAGGACAACTGTACAATGATTTGTGGGCTTTCGGGGTTTGCCATTATCCGGCTGACGTATGGTAATGAGGTTGGAGCGAGTGTATGTAGCGTATAATGCCATTTCTTTCGGCGGGCGGCGATAATGTAGGTCGCAACAAACGGAAGCAAGTTCGCAAATAAATGTCTGAATGTGCTTCGGGGAGCAAAGAATTTGATAAATGTCTGATAATTATAACGTTTGTTGGAATGTTTTCAAACCCATTTTAAATTTTTGATACATTCAAGTACAAGAAGTTCTCAAAATATGGAATATTTCGACTTCAAATAAAAAAAAAAATGCCGCTACTACACAACGAACAACCCCCTTAACCAATCAAGCCGATGCGGTGTTCTTTTTTCTTCTTCATTTCAACCGATTCAGACGTAAAAATCGATCCATGCACTCAACTCACAACGCCGTGGTCCTCAGCACGGAGGTGTGTGTGTGTGTGCAACAAAGTCAATTAAGCGAACCAGTCCTCAACATCGCGAATGACAACATGCTCGCGGAAATTCTATAACTGGACACAAACATTCAGGCGCCCTGTAGCGCTGTTCAAACACTCTCTCTTTCTCCCCACGACTAGCGGCTCTCCAAAGTCCCACCGGCAGCCGCCCATCGACAGTCCTTCGCGACAACTCATCGAACCACGCGGGTGTATCCTCTTCGGCTTCGGGAAGAAGGCAGCCGTCGGGAAAATATATTCAATTCCGGTTTGCGTGACACAACAACAAAAAAAGCGCACACTCTGCCAACGAACGAAACAGAACAAAACAAAAAAAACGCTCCAAACTATATCACATCTGTTCCGTCGTCGGTGCATCCGAAAGGGAAATTGCTCAGATCATGTACGCGCCAGCCAATTGGAGAAATTCATCCACCTCACCGGTGGACCAGCTCGGGATGATGGAGCGGAAGTTTCCGCACTGTCTGGTGCGCGATCCGGTTGCCGCTTTCCTTCGGACGGCCAGGTGCGAACGGGTGGTGCGACATCTGCATACGAAAAAAAAGAGCGGGGGACGCAGAATGCACCCAGACGTCCGGCGACGTAATGCGATACCTGAAGCCCGGTGGGGAGGGTGGAGGAGGCAAAGGTATGGTGTATAAATTTCCTTCCATTTTTGCGCTCCTACGTCACCGACGTGACGTCTATCTTTCGCCCAGAAACGGATGAAACGGTCCTTTATCCATCACGCAAAATATGACGATATACGGGCTCCGCTGGGTGCAGCCAGCAACTTCCCGTCCAGCCGTGTTGACAGACCGTTCATTTGGTCGCTTCCACTTTCACTCATACCTCGGCAAATGGCCACTCAGGGGGATGATATTGCACTTGCACTTGCACATATCGTTGCAGGTTCTTGCAGGGCCCTTGCTTCTTCGTGCTCGCTCGTACACCTGAGCATGCAGCGCAGTGCCAGAAAGGTGCAATGGATAGGTGTAATTGTGTCTGTGCAAGAAAAATAGGCCTCTCTGTCCACAAGCGGACCCGGCAGGCGGACTGGCGGGAGTGTGTCCAAAGAGTGGAAAAAGAATTCAGTAAATTGCTACAACACAACCCAAAGTCTGTCCCTCAGCGCCTATGAGTGATGACTATACCGAGTCCTGCTACTCGGATGCAATACTTCAGGCAGCGGACCTGCACAACTCGGCAAAACGGGAACCTTCCCGTGCAGGTGACGATGCACTGAAGAGTAGTAGAGAAGAAGTGGGTCCGCCAAAAAAAACCTACTGCACATACGACGCCGGACACAGACAGAAAACGATCACGATTGGCCGACGGAACAGTCGGAATGATGATGCATCGAGTGAAATGCAGAAACTGACGAATTGTATGCATCCATCAGTCCTTTCAGTGGTTGGGGAGGGGAGTGTTGCTAGCCTTTCCCGATTGCAAGCGTCCGAGGACGAGTTCGTTTGCATCATCCGAGGTGGACGCTCTGGGATGAAGTTATCCTGAGCGCACAGGACACATCCAGTGGTAGGTGCTCCACCAGACCAGACTCCAAGAAGATGAGCCCTTGTGTGCGTGTGAGTGTGTGTGTGTGTACACCACAAATGTGCACGTCCAAAAAGGATGGGCATGAATTTTGATGAAACTTGTCAACTGTTCGCTCCTCCGCTCCCCCTGCCCACGATGGTTTGTTTTTCCTTCGTTTCGAAACCGGCCCAAAACCCTTCGGAGCCGTTTCGGAATGTGTGAGGGGTCCGTCATCGTACTCCGATGCCGATCGGGCCTGTCCCTGCAAGAACGAGAACGCTTGCAGCGTAGTAGGTTTTAAAATTGAATTATATTTTATATATTTTATTTCCCGCTCCCGGGTTTTGCGCACAATTTTGCGTACGGTTCGATGCAACTCTGGTGACAGTTTGCTGCGTTTTCTGTGCGTCTGTGTGTGTGCTTCTAATTTTGGTACACGTCGTAACGCATCGCTTCCGGTGGTAGTGGGATGTGCATAGGGACGCTTAATGTTTGCAGCCCAGTACCAGAGTGCACCAGAGTAACCGTCCACAGTCGGAGTTTGCATTCGTCATTCGGTTACGTCTCGCATGTTCTTTGCTGTCTACACCCGTGCAGTGGCCGCGTACATTCTTTGGCACGACGTGTTTTGAGGCCGAACCCGGACAATCTCTCTCTCTCACACACACAATCAGTCATCACCCGAGAGCCCCAAACCCTTACCTCGAAGGGCACTTTGTTGGGCGGCCGACGGGTGTTTTGAGACCACTAGGGGTGCACCCTCCGTACAAGTGGTGTCAATTTTGACAAACGACCTAGCCCGGACCCGGACCGGGGTTGGATGTTTTGGGAGATGTTGTTTCGGTGGAAGAAATAAATGGAACTTCGTCTGTGTCTGTGTGTGCATGTGATACAGTTCCTGATGCAGTTTTGTGGAACACTGTGGGAGCCGTGTGCCGCTCTAGGTGAAGGGACTGATAATTGCCATTGATTGTTGCAGAAGTAGTTACGCACCGGGAGCACCCGGGGTTTTTTGGTGTGCCATTGTGTTCGGTGCTGCTACGCCGGTAGGGGTGCGAGCGATAATATCGATGAATTTAATTATGGGTTATAGGTTTCGGGCCTAGCTGCCT
>KB667176.1:1612096-1628329 GCA_000349065.1 Anopheles quadriannulatus
CCGAACGTTTACTATCGTCCACCGGGGGATTGCGAACCAAGAGCCAAGAGTCGGCCTGACGCTACCACCGTTGCCCTGTCTTACACGGGTTTCGCGCACTCGAAAAAGGGGCCCCTAGAAGGGGAATGCTTTTTTGGAGCGCACAAGAAAACCGAACGATGAAAACGGTGTTAGCAATTTTATGCATTATTAGCCATCACGGGATACGGGATGCGGGATGCAGCGCGAACGGCCGGTTCTGAAAGAGGTGGAACGATCCGAGGTGATCGTGGTGGACATCGTGGCGCACATTTTACACTTTCGAGCACTTGCGAACGATACGCGTGGGAGTTGATGGGTGGGTGTAATTTGGCACACAATGTGACTCTTTCTCTCGCTCTCTCTCTCCATGTATCGGTGTCTCGTTCTAGGTTTCTCCCAGCTCTTTCTATCGTGAAGGTGCGTAACAGGTGAGAACAGTTGGTCCGTCCGATGTAATTGGTTGGAAATGAACTAAAATATGATAATCAAATGTAGAGCGGCTGCGTGATGCGTGATGAGCTTATAAATAGTTTGTTTGCTGTTTTTGGTATATCAATTGTATGGAAAACTTACCCCTAGACACAGTTTCTATACTTTTATATCAAAAGCAAAATGCCATATTTTCAAGGTTTAAAACACAACGTCGATCTGTGATATTTATTTCCTCAAATCTTCGTGATGTTTCATCCAAATAAAATCATTCAAAACTTCAACATTATAAGGATAATAAAACACACCCAAATGCCAATAATGTTTTCCGCATAGCTCAAATACATTGTGTACGTGCGGCTGAAATTTGCTCTCGCAAAAACGCAGCCAACATTTGCGTCTAATTTTCCCATCGCAATGCGCTCCAAAACGACAAAGTAAATGAGGTGGAAATGAATGTTTATACCCCCTGCCCCAATTGCCCACTCAAACAAGTGCTCCGTGTCCGTCCGTGAATGGGTGTCCGTGTGGCCACTTTAGACCCGAAATGCATTCCGGAACCCAATGCCTCTCTCTCTCTCTCGCGCCCCCGGGGCTCATCATCTTCGTCACTCTTCTTCGCGATCGCGACGATTCAAGTGCAATGCACATTGCAGCAGGTCCGTGCAGCCGTAGCCGGGCTCCTAAACCGTACCGGCCATCCGCCGTCATGTTTCGGCCCCAATCGTAAAGGTAACACTAGCAACTAGTATTAGCGTAAGAGGAACAGAGGACGGAGGGAGCGGTTTTGTGAGGAAAAACGGGGACACTCTCGGGTTTGCATCACTTTGATGATTTGCGTACCTTTCCGATGACAGGGCCGGGTTATGCAGTACGCTACGTTGCCTACAACAGTGCCGCCACAGCACAGAGCGAATTTAGCGAAACGCACGCAAACGTCCGTTGCAGTACGCGTTTGGCTCGGACAGAGGGAAAAACGAAACATAAATCTAAATGAAGTTCCCGTCCGTCATCTGATGTTCTAATAAATAAGAAATCAACTGCCCTACAAGGGCTAGCGTCTAGTGGGGCGCTCGGGCTTTGGACATTTTTATGCTCCTCTCCGAACTATTGCTACACAAGAATGAGAAAAGGACCACCAAAGCACCGGGCGAGCTCTAAGCAGCAGTAGCATACACAAAAAAGAAGAGCCTCCACCGGTAGCAAGCCATCATCATTCCGATCAAAACCCGATGCGTCAATGTGTCCGATGCGTCGCAATTTCAGCAGTGCGGCCTCTACATTAGGAGTGCATTTTCGCGTGCCTACGCAGATAGAGAGAGTGACGATCACGACAAATTGGGAGGACGGTCGCCTTTCACGCACCGGTGGCATTGTCATTGAGTTGGACCACACCCACAGCGGCGGGTACGAAATTTTAATCAAACTATTCTAATTATCTATTTATCGATGCACCACCGTACTGGGCGGCAGGTACGTTGCTTGCTTGCTTGCTTGCTTGCTGATGCACCGGGGAAGGCGAAATTTCCCAACCCGACACCCAGGCTCATTTTCTTCGTCCCGAAAACTTCACCAATGAAACGGCTGTCGCGATCGCACCGTACCCCCGAAAGAATGAAGAATTAAATTTTCAATAAAGAGAGAGAGAGAGAGTGAGAGAGAGAGAGAGAGAGAGAGAGAGAGCTTCGGAGGGCAGTTCGTTCGAGCCGATGCAACGGCCTGATGCAATGGAAAGGTGTTGGAAAATGTGACAATGAAGAGATCACTAATAAACTTTAGCCTTTGCTCGTTTTCCCTCAACTTGGTTCGATTATTAGCCGTGGCAAAGGTGTGTTCCATTTTTTGTTATACATAATCAAATTAATAGAAATGCCAATAAATATTAACCCCCATTTTTTTTTAACATCAACCTTTTCTCTCCAAAAGATCATTAACCCTGCTGGCCTGTTTTGGAAAATACAAAAAGTAAATACAATCTGTTGGGAGCGCTGCCCCCCCCCCCCCCCCAGCATGATGTACAGCGATCCATTTTCCATCACTTTGTTTTACTGTGTGTGTGTTTTTCCCCCCATTTCAACCCGTCACAACAACCTTCACCTTCTTGCTCTTCGCACGACTTGCGTTCTTTTACGTTTCGTCTTTCGTCGGTCCAGCCTTTTATGAGAATCTACTTCAGTCTATCCCCGTGAGCAGCAGTAGCAGTGGCGAAACATTTCAATCGCACACCAACGACACAGCAGTTGGTGCCGTGTTTGCTTTGCTTGTAGTTTTCCCCCGTTCGTTGTCCGGCTGCCGAAGCGAAGGAGGAACCTGCTGCATCCCACCCCCTCCCGGTCGACGATGATTGTGATAAATTAATTCCGGATGATATAAATTAAACAAATAATTAATTTCTGTCTTCTGAGCCCTGTGTGTTTGTTCCGTGGAGTCACACAGCTGGTCGTTGGTTGTTGGATGGAGGCCGTGGGGCCGATTTTATGTGAGTGTCGTTGAGCCAAAGTGCCCTTTCGTGTGTGTGTGTGTGTTTGTGTGTTACTTTAAACTATCGCACGCTAATGGGAGGAGACGTGCTGTGGAAGACTGAGAAGCAGAAGTGCAGTTTGATGGATGGATGGATGGATCGAGTAAAAATGTGTTCGGTGGCCGGGTTGGAAATGAGAATTAGCATGAATGCAGTAGGTGGGTGAACCTTATCGTAAGCGTGAATTCCAATTGATTGAAGACACAGACAAAACGGAGTCGTTGTTTCCAATTTAGGCAACAAGGCGGCGATGAAGAGCGGTCCTGTGATATGAGTGAAGAGAGTTCGTGTTTTAGCACCTTCTTTTTTTGGGGAGAATTTTTATTTATGAGCCAATGATAATCGTATAAAAAAATAGGGAAAATTCATCACAGTGATGGAATTAAAACGTCACAATCTAGCGTTACGTTACGCGTTACGAAACAAAACTCCCCACCACATGGCATTTCCGCCCCTGTTTTTCTATTAGAAGAATCATCCCATTCCTGCCTACGTTGCATCATGCAACACACCGGGGAATGCACACCGTGCCACCGTTCCTTTTCCCCTTACCCCCCTTCGCATGTGCAGTAGGTGTAATTGCAGCCCTTTTGTTGCTGCGCTGCAGTTTATAATGAGTAAAGACGGGAAGGGTGGAGTAGTGGAAAGAAACGGCACAAACTAACCAGTGGAATGTAATTTTGTAACGAAGCACAATCGGCACTGGGAGCCACAAAAGGGTTGTGCCCTTTTGCAGTGTGTGTGTGTGCGCGCCTTTCGTTATTATTAGCGCATTTTACTGTGAAGGCAAACGGGAGCTGCTGGTAATGGCTTTCGTGGGCTCGCTCGCTTCGCGGAAGGTTAGCGCGAATAGTTTGAACCGATAATCGGTGGGAGGGCAATGCTGCGGGAGGAGCTATTCTCGTTTTTGGGACGGGAGAAAGGGCAGGCAAGTATTTCGTTATTTTCAGCGGAATCCATTCAGCTTTACTAATCAATCGTAGGCATTTTGGTGGTAGGAAGTTAAAAACAACCCCTGAAGGAGTTTGCATTGCTGGAGCTTGTAAGAAACAAAATATAATTCCATTTAAAACAACCAAGTATGTGAGTAATAAATATAATTACAAACTGTTAATTAAAAATAATAACTGTACCAACTGTTTGTGATATCATCTCAGATGTGTTCTTCACGTTGCACGTATAAAAAGGAGTTATTTTGTTACTTTCCATGGTATTTGGGCTGCTATGTTAATGAGACGTTTGCAATTCCAACGTAAAGAGCCTCAGAAAGGATTGTAATTAAATTCCTTATAACTGCTGCATGATTTCATTCCCGGCAATACGATTCGATTGATTATAATGTTGTAGTCGTATGTTAGATGAGTCCGATGATATCACAAAAAGCAATACAAACATTTACATTTGCGTGTTTGTTGCGTTTTTTGTTGGTTTTGTTTTCTGCATGGCGTATAACAGAAAGCTCCAGTGACGTTATTAACCGTTAAATTGTGCGCGTTTGAAATAATTTTTAGAATTAAAAGTAAAATAAGAAAATATTTCGGTCACTTTTAAACTCTATTTATAAATTCATGATACAGATGCGAGCAGAAAATGAAAACATACAAGATAAAAACGCCAGAATGGTCCCGACTAATGCAGTTCCCTAAATCCAACTAGATTATATGTGATATCAACTGGAAATCACCTTTGAGATGCGATATAATACGATTTTTCTATTAGGCAAACATTTTCAAAGCCGATTCTTTGTTTGTCAAAGCTTAACTATATACTACTGGCAATGTAAAGCCTATTATGAATATCCAAACTCTTACTCAGGTATTCCACTTCAACGCCTTTTCAAACGTCTAAAAGCGAAGCATTCAGCGAATCTCACCACAAACCCTTTCATCCAACAAATAGGGAAATGTTAGCAAATACACGAATTTACGATCCACGAACATAAATGAAACCGACCCGGCACATGCATCGGAAGATGCACTTTTATAATGCACAACCTCCTTGCGAAATATGCTCCCAGATTCCATATGGCGTTTTGGGGTGAATAGACCCAGCAACAACGGAGAGGGCACAAAAAACTTTTACAAACATTTAACATCTGATGGGCGTCATGTCTGGTTGAGTTAGCTCCTCCACATACAGACACACACACACACACCACAAGGAAGCGGCTCGCTAGGGCTCATAGAAACTACTGGTGATGAATTCTTCCACGATCCCTGCTTCTAGCGCCCACTGCAACCATAGCTCGCTAGTCCTGGCTGCTGTAAATAAGGAGCGTGATGACCAAGTTGGCCCTTGCGATGTGACGACAACGTCTCGTCGATGAGGATGAGCCAGCCTGATGATGCAGCCATGAGGCTGCGAGGACGAGCGAACGAACAGTACAGAACCGTAACTCTCATCCCACACACGCACACCCACACAAAAAACCTTCTAACCCACCCGGCCAAACAACAAGATAAACCCATGGTGCATAGAATACAGCCGGCCGAAACCAACCGGTAAAAGGCCGTTTTTGCCAGGCTGCAGAATGCTGGCAAAATGCAGCTACAAGACCAGTGCTCTGTGCTGTGCCTACGACCGCCAAACAACGGCCGGCAGCGCCAACGTCCGGAGATGTATATTGCATCAAAACACGGGCGTGTTTTATAACTCCTAAATGTGCAAATTTATAATTCCATGTTTATTAAAAACAAAATAAATCCTCCCCAGAGCCGTGCTCCTAACAACGGCCTAAAACTGAGTCGCGTCTATGCGTGTTGTGGTGCTTCAGACGGTCGGATCAGTAGTTGTCCTTTTGTTGGGTGCCATGGGCACCGCTGGTTACGAGAAGAATTAGATGATCCTTGTCCGAATGGTCGCCCGAAAGCCTTTTTGCCGAGAATGAAGAATGCCAAGCTTTCTGGCAAGCAAACGGCCAACGGTGAGCACCCTTCGAGCGGTTCGATAACGAATCGAGCGATCTGTGTGTGGGGGTTTGAAGAAAGGACACCGAGGGGATCGGACCTATACATTGAGAGGGTTCACCGGCTGAATGCATAGGTCTCTCACACACACCCACAATATTCGGCTGAAGGATATTGAATCAAATTCGTCATCAAATAATCATGCGACGAATAGAAATAGAATGCAGCAGTGCCTACGATGTTTCGAACCGATAGCCTCTGCCGCCGCCCCAAAAACCTATCCACAACGCTCTCTCTCTCCCCCTGTTTCATTTACACAGGCACCGTTACCGACCTGTCTAAAAAGGCTTCACTTCCAAACAAGCACATGTTTGACGACGACACCCCGGGGGAGTTTTTGGTAGGGGGGAGAGTTGGCACAAAAACGTCCGAAATTTCTCCGGCCTCTGTTGTCTTGCTGCAGCGCCCGGAAGCGTTTGGAGCGCATGAAGAGAGAGAGAGAGAGAGAGAGAGAGAGAGAGAGATAGATAGAGACGGAGAATGATGGTTGATACTCATCCCACTCCTCCTCCACAGGGGAAATCTACATTCGTTCGCGATCATCATGAATAGTTACATTAATCTTTTGTTTCCCCGGGAGTATGCGTACAGCAGCCACTACATACGCAGCTGTGATGAGTGGTACAACTCTTGTGGCGTATCCTTTTCATGGAGCGTTGTGTTTGTGGGTACAGTTTTCTCGAATATTTTGTAAGCAGCATCAAGGGCACTGACAGCACGTTTGTGTTCCACGATTTGATGCATTTAGATACATCAAGAGGTGCATAACGATGCGGATAGGAGGCGATACGAGGTTGTACTTTGAAATTGTGTGGAATTATGTACAGATGCAATATCCCAAACTACCTTGGATGTCTTATTTGGTAAACTATTTGCTCTTGTATCATATATCAGATTTACAACTTGTTAACAGACAATCCATTTTATTGAAATTATCAGCTCTCAGGCTTTCTGCAGGACATTAAAAACATGTGTAAGATTGCTCCTCCATTAATGTCCAGGGCCTTTTTGTTTGCATTCTATCAAATCACATTTTCATCCTATGATTCCAGATTTCATCAGCATTTTTTTCCTCCACGCCCCCGGGTTTTTGGAGCGTACTAATCAGTGCGCTGTCTTCACCGCGTGCTCATCTGCGTGCGTGGAAGCTCTCGCGGTCCACGAGAATTTCGCACCAGAAATCTAAATTGGATGACGAAAATCTAAAATTCAATCTCATTAAATTTGCAACAGGCCGGACGACTCCACTCCGTCCGTAGAGTCCGTTCGTTCCTTTGCTTTCTTCGCGTTGGTGACGGTGCTACAGAAGGGACGGGTGCTTCAAACTGCACCAGATGGTGCTCACTTGGTGTGATGTACGAGAATTCAGGGCACCGAAAAAAAAGATCTCCTCCCCTTCCGCAGAGCGCTGCCCGCCGGTCGAGATTCACTTGCACGCGAAAACAATCACGGCTCGCTCGGTATCGGTGCGCGAATTGCGCACCGAATCGCTGGAATCTAACCAACGCAGGACGGAGTGGGATCCTCGAACTGGCAGTGGGAGTATTGCACATCCAAAAGTGCCCGCAGGCGTTACGCACATCATGCGAACTGAGACAAGGAACGTACGGTGAGCAACAGCACACACAAAAAAAGCGGGCAAAATAGCACGGAAGCTAGGGAAGCTAGGGCCGTCTCTAATTTTGTGCTTTGTGGTGGCCGGTTGGCTATTGTGTATTAGGCTTGTTTGGTACGGGATGGGGGCCGTACACAAACGGGAAGAAATGTGCACACAGCAGACTTTCGGTTTGGACCGCGGCAGGACCAACCAGGAGTAAGGTTTGATCGTTTGCTTCTCTGGCGTTTGGGGTTGCACAAGTGCGAAATGCGTTGAAGATGCGCACCAAAAGAACCACAGTCAGCAACAGCAACCGCGCACAGAAATGGTGTTTTAGGGTGAGCTTTTTTTAGCTGCTGTACAAAATATTCAAAACAAAAGTCTTTGTTTGTTGTCAAAAGTTTGTTGTAATTTAAAAGAAAAACTAAGTTGATCTGTCGACAAATGAAGTCAGATAAACCTGAAATGGTGAAAAATCTAACATTTTCATCAATATAATCAAACAAAAGTCATGCGGATTTCTGGAAAACCTGATAAAAATGCAATTTCTTTCTGACGTCATTATAGGATCGAATTTATCACCACCCACAGTACCTCAAGACAGCACAAATCGGCATTGGAAAAACTCCCCGGACTGCTCTATGTGCTCTTTGATGCTTTTGCATAAATATTTCACCCCCAGCTCAAATCGCCCGTACACTGGTGCGGTGAAATAAAGCCAAGCTCCAATGCTCTAAATAACCAATCAAACAAGAACCATCGATCGTGTTTCCCGCTGCAAAAACGCCCTATTCGACGAAGATGCAACAACACAACACATGTGTGCGGCCGTATGCAATCGCGGCGATGCTCGCGTATCCAGACGCATCATCGATTCCCATCATCACCGATGGTGAAAGAGTCTGCGAAACTAGCTCTCCTAGTATGTTCGTACCGAAGTCGTAACGTCGTTCCTTCTTCCCGCTGTTTATACCACATCGTGTCCAGCGCTTTGCGGCACAGTAACGGTACTGTGTGGTACGTGTTTTCCCGGTAAGCAAATGCTCCGTGCCCGCCCGCAGTACTTGTCAGGGTAATTTATCCGATGCGATGTAATGTAAAGCTGCTCTAAAACAACCACCAAAAATACCTTTTACATTCCCTTTTCTTTTTGTATGTGAACCTGGGTGAACGTGCGTACGGTTTGATTTCATAAAAGCGAAACCATCCCTTCACTTATTCAAAAACCGGGTGGAAGAAATACGATTCACTGGAATGTGTGAATCTTTCTCCAAACGAATAGCACTTTGGTTGCTTCTCATTTTGAACCGTCAAACATTTCGCTATCATAACTGTTCAGACATGCGTATTGGAATGCTACAGAACGAGGTAGATTTGTATGTAGATTGAATGTAAATCTACACATGATGAATTATGTTTTTTTTTCTGGCAATTTCATTTATTGGTAACTCTTGTTCAGGTTAACAAGAAAAATATATGGATTCGTTAAGTTTCGTTCAATTTATGCTTGATCTTTGACCTCTGAACTTGTTTATAAAGACTTTGATTGATTATGTGATTTGTATCGAATATTATTGATTTGCATCGAATATTAGTTTCAAAACTACTTAAATTTTGTATATCTAATGAACTTTAATGCTTGACAATAAATTTTGGAGAAATTTTTAGTGGAATGTAAACACATGTTTTATTAAATCATTTAAAAATCATCATCATTCAATCATCATGAAAAAAATAATAATGTTGCTCAATTTCTCTTTCTTGTGGCATAAAAAGTATATTTTAATGCTTTTTGCAAACTAACGCATTTGATCAAGTAAACTCCTATACAACTATCAAAGAAATAATCAAAGCCTTTCCTGCGAGCTACAAAATCTTCAAACGAACCATAAAACGCTGAACGCAGCGAATGCTCCTGCTGCCAGTATTGTCCCTAACCACAACCGATACAGTGCCCTTTTTCCATTCTCACCAAAACTAAAACAAGAACAAGAAGCACAACAAAAAACACACCTAACACCGATTAGTTCGCGTACATCCGAAATTTCAAAAGAATGGACCAATTTTCTAAACCATCTACGCGCTCGGATCGCTGAGAAACATGCCTCGCACCGTCCAGCTGCAGCTGCAAGTGCAAGTGTGCGGGATGGCCGTGCACAGGCATGTCTTCCGCTTCGACGTCAGAACACGGCGGCTCCAGCTCTTGCTTTCATCTCCAGCCAACAACACTCGTAATCCAATCCAGTGCCATCGGCCACAACAATATCGAGCCGGCCCAACGACCGCAATGCCAGCCCCGCCCAAAAGAAGGTCGGAAAGAAACGGCACCTTCCAGCATGTCCAGGCCAGTTCAAATAACATGCTACTAAGCGGCCGCTGCACCGAAAAGCGGACGCCCCCGTGCATGTGTGCGTATGTGTGTTTGCACGCACCGATGGTAGAGAAACATCATCGGACACTGTTTAGGCGGCTTTCACTGCTGCCGTACGGTGAGGAGAACCCCCCGGGTGGCGCCAGCATCGGGAACATCACACACAAGAGAAAACGCAGCAAACATGACGACGACGACGCCATCAACAGTGCCCCGGTCAGTGAAGCAAGAATTTCGCGGTTTTGATGCACCCTCGTGGGGTGATGCTTTGCCTTGGCGATGTGCACCGTGCGCATTGGAAGAGTGAGTTGAGCACGAAAACACCACGCAGCAAGACTGTGGACACTGTCTCCGATGGCAAAAATGGCGTCCGGGAGGGTTTGCACCAGTGCATCACATGCAGATGTTCCCCCAAAAACTCTGGTCAAGTCGCGTAATGAAATGTAGCCCGGGAAAGGTACAAAACAACATTGGTTGGTAAAAAATATCACTACCAAACTGAACACCACACGCACCGTTGGCAGTGCACCGGTACTAGCATAATTCTTCGCTCGGGATCCTGGCGAGGTTTTTCCTGGACAACGAGCAGAAAGAGCCAAAGAAAGAGCCTGGATTATATTGAACTCCGTGAAACAGGGGAGCGGCAGTGTACCGGCTGTACTCGACAGTACACAGAGAAACATCCTGCGATATTACGAATTCACAACAAGCTCAATGCTGGTTCGCTTCCCATCCTCCCGATCTGCAATCACCGGAAAGGAACAGGTCAATCAGAAGAAACTCCTCCACCACCACACGACATGCCCCGGCCGTCGTTGCGTTAGGACCGCGTTAGGACTTAGGCATCATTCCACCAACGTTATCCGCACCCGAGCACCGGGCACCGGGTTCTTTTAATTTAGACCAACTTTTCCGGCTGGGGATAGTCTCCCATGCACCTCGATGCAACTGTACAAGGAGGCCGTTTTTGAGCGTTGGTGCTTCGCGTCCAGCCAGCGTCCAGGCACGAGAAGCCTTGTCGAAAACGATCGATTCTTTCCGAAATGCGTGCATGTGTGGTTTACCCCCGGCTCTTCCCTTGAGGTGGAAATTGGGAAAACGCAGACGCGAACATTCTTCTGCCGTACACTGCCGCAATAAGGGCATCCCGCACTGGCAGCGGCAAGATGGATATTAGGGACTAGGCCTTTTATGCACCGGATCTCCATCTCCAGCCTCGTCCGAACGACGCGAACGATGGCCGGGTGACGTGCTTCAATCGGAACATTCGTCAATATCTTTTGCCCAACTGTCGGCCGGGGGAAAATGGGGCAGGTGGGTAGGTTGTCGATGGCAACTCTGGGGCGCATCTCGGAAATAGGAAATGCTACTTCGAGGTTTGTCCGACTGCCCGTCCAAATCAGATGCAGACCAAATACGCACAGGCAGCCGTCGTACGTTCGGTCCGCTTCCCGGGATTTCGGGAAAGAAAAACGGACCCGGGCAACTGCATCCAAAATAAATATCCTTCAGCTTCACCTTCCCTCCCATAGATGCATTGCACCGGAGTCCAGTATCTTGGAAGCGAACGGATGGTGTACACAAGCACAATTTCGGGTTGAAGGATTTGTACGGTTCGATTTCCAGTGTTTCCCCCGGTCCCGTTTTTTCGGTTAGGGCATTGCACAACTCCATGTGTGGGCAAGGTGGGCAGCAAATCAAATACGGCACACACTCGCACACATGACGATGGATTTTTGTGTGCACTGCTGCTGCAGGTCTTTTGTTTCAGGACGGTGAGGGCAATGAGACTTTCCCCGCCTGAGCCGCCGTGATTGAAATGTGACTGAGTGCGTCCGAAACGGCTGCGGCTCCATGATTATTGCGGAACTCCTAGAACCGGAACGCAATGGCGCACATTCAGGCAGTGTTTGCTTTGCAGATGGTGAGAGAGAGAGAGAGAAAGCGATGCGTTCGTAGAGGTGGATTTTTTAATTGAAAGAAAATAGAATTCTTGATTAATTTTTCAATAGCAAACCCGGGACTGCTTGAGGTACCAGGCTGCAAAATCAATGACGTCCTGCAAATGCACAGGCCAGGTAAGCGTAAAATGCGAATATCGGGACCGGAGTTTGATTTTAAGAGGATTTCAGTTCAAGAACTAGCAGGCAACTCTTCTTGCGCTGTCTGCAAAAACTGCAAAAGAAACGTGTATGCATCTGTGTCCCGGCAACCAACTAGAGTTGTGACAACTCCAGTCTTGGTCCACGTCCAGTGGGATCAAGAATTAGTTCTCGGTGCGTTTTTCTGCAACCAAAAGCGCATCGGAACGCTCCCTGGGTTAACTCCAAACTGAAGGGAACAGTGGAACAAGCGTCTGAGCTGTTCTTTTACTCATTTATTTATTTGCTGTTCCCAATGCCCAAATGCTCCGAGCAGGCCTGCTAGAAGAATTATGTTTGAGCTATGAATATTTCAGAAAACTTTATCTTGCCTGGGAAATGTCGGAGAGCTGGTTGAGACTTTGGATGGTTCTTTCTTTTTTTTTAACACACGCACAAGGATTTCTTTGTATAATTAAATAATTCATCAGGCTCTCGGGCAGTACAGACACCATACAGCTGCATCAATTGCACAGAGTTTTTCTCTTGGGTACTGGAAAGAAATTCATATTTTTAATCGAAAGGGAGTAGTAGTACCCTTCTTGATAATTTTATTGGATTTTATTTAATGGGGAAAGAAGATGCAAATGATGGAATTGCTCAATTGGAAAGCGATTGTTAAACAACTCCAGGATTTGTTGGCTCCGCAAAAGTGAAATAATTCAAAACCGGTGTTTGAGCCTAGGGACAACTTCGGAGCAGCCTTTTCGTATCAAATATTGAGCAGGATTTACAAAATTCTTCACCGAACTTCTGGAACGACTTCAAAGTCCTGTTAATACGTTTTTCATACAAAAACGCATCCGTCTATTTGGAATTGATCCCCAGAATCGGCATATTCCAATATCCAATTCCGTTCAATTCTTCGCTTTTTTGAGGGCGAAAACTCCATTGCTGAAAGAGCAAGATGAGCTGCACATCCTTTGCCCGTTCGCCGGAATGCCGTTCCCTCCCGGAATGAAAGCTCCTATCCTCGCGCTCACGCACGCACACGCACGCAGTTCAAACACCGCTCCAAAGGCCGCACCAAAGCCTTTTGCCAAAGCGAAGGACGAACGAACGGTTGCGAAAAGGTTGCCGGTTTTATTTATTTATTTATAAATGCGTTCAGATGCGTTGCCAGCGCTTCGTTTGCATCCTATTCCCGGGAACACACACACACACAGAGATCCGTGTACGATTCTCCCCGGGCTGGGTGGATAATTCGCCCCTAGACTCCGAAGCGAAATCGGGGAAGAGTACCTTAGGACCGTTGCCTCCTTCCTGCCCGTTCCTGAATCTCAGATGAAATGCAACCCATCGCTGCAACGGTTTGGATTTAGGCTGTGTTGTTCCCGGACTGTTGCGGTTGCTCTCACTCTCTCCCGTCTGTCTTCTTTTGCACTGGTCCCATGTATATATCCCAATTACGGCAACCGCCACCGCCTGTGAAACGCAGGAAAAGTTTCACATCTCTACCAATCGAACGCAATCCAATGACGACGACGACGACGACGACGACGACAGCGACGACGAACCGTCCGGCTAACTATACGGCGGCCTCGCTAGCAATAGAGATGTATTGTTTGGTTATCAAAGACAAAACAAAATAAATACCCCACCCCTACTCGCACACACCCTCTGCATCACATTCCGCTACGAATGCGCGAGGTACGGAGAGCGACCCTTTCGGCAGGCAGCGACACACCAGGCAGCGGGGGGCATGCGAAATCGAAATCTCGAATGATAAATTTTATATAAATTCCGTGTCCCGTAGTACTGTTACGTACGGTAAACCATCCGCCATCGGACGGGATCGAAGTGCTGAGCACCCGTGGCTCTTCGCTGGATGCGCTTCTTCTGCACCATGATGGCCACTCGTCGTCCGGTATCCGTCGTTTGGTTTCCTGCAAGCCTGCTGCACCTCTAGCAGCGGAACACAGCAGGGCATTCGCACATTCGTACGTATGCAGTTTTAAGGCCGGCCACCAACCGGCTACCGACCCGGCACCCGGAGACACAGATCATTCCATCTGGATCTTTTCGGCGCAAATCGGGGTACCATCGTTCGGTCGGCTATGCCGGTCTGGACCGTTTCTGCTGGAAGATAAATTGAAAAGAGCCGAACTGTGTGGGCCCTCGCTGCAAGATAGGTTTGGACGTTCGCTCACCACTCCAAGCTCAAATCATACACACACACACACATGCACACCATACGCACCTATCATCGTCATCAGCACCGTCGTCGAGGTCATCGCTAGGGCGCTACCGTTCTTCGCTAGGGCTTGCGCTTGGATGTAAAATGTCTTTGTGGTAAGCTCGCTGGTAGCTCAATTCCAGTTGCGCCAACCCACACACACACATACACGCGGATGAGTACACCGAAAATGCTGGTGGAAAAGGGAGAAGTTGGGAAACATTTTCGGCTTCGGACAACCCCGTCCAAGTCGGCTCCGGGCGGTACGGGAAAAACAAAGACACCAACGAAAGGGTTTTGGGGGGAGGCCTGTTCCCTAACGACCGGCGCTGCATATGCATTTTAAGGGGGATTTTAGATGCACGTAAATTGTGGAAGCCACGAGGCGCGTTGTGCTTCTCTCTCCCATCTCAATCCCATCCATTGGATAACCCCGGGCATGCAGAATGAGAAGGATGGAGAGATAGGAGTCCTGTGCATTCCGGGTCAGACTTTGCCAAATCGCGATGCATCTCGATCCAGAGCCAAACAGGATGCACCGCGCGTAACGTTCGCGAAAATGCATTCGAAACCACTGTTTTGCAAAACCGGGAACTATTTCGACACTCTATTCCCTTCCCGCTTCGGAGCGAGCCAGAGAAAACAAATATTTTATGCCTTCGTTCTGGGGGAGAGGATGGGATTCTGAAGGGAAGGGAAGTTTGCAAATCGAAATTAAGCAGCAGCAGTAGCACCCGTTGGCTAAGGAACGGCACACTGCACACTCGAATTGTGCAAAAAGCACCCAAATGTGTCTGTGGGTGTTGCTGGTATGAGATTCGGCAAATGATGATGCCCTCTCGTTCATACCCCCTCATTCGAATCTTACCCGTGTGTCGAGGGGGGAATGAGCTCTTCCAACAAAAAAAAAAACGCAACGACAGAACAGTCATTCCTTGTGCGGGTTCATCCAGCATGATGCGATACGAGGATGGAGGGTATGATATTCCATTTTCATGAATTTCTACGGCACCGCTCGAGTAAGTGCACGATCCGAGCTAATATTGAGGTGAATGGGGGAAGGTCAGGCCGAAGCACCATCATAAGTGAGATTTAGGAGGAAAGTAACAATCGACAAATTCCTCCATGATGCTTTTCCGCTTGCGCTTTCGATTATGGCGCTCTCGAAATTGGTAAAGGGATCTGCGCTATGAAATGTCCTCCAATGAAGGTAAATGCTTTTCCATGAATTTAATATTTGCTATACATATTCAGAGATGTTGTGAGCTTTTATTAAATCTATTACACAAGAGTTTGATTCGTTAGAATCACAGCAAAATATAACGCAAACATAAGCCTTACTTACTACACTTTAAACTCCAAGAATGTAACCCAACATCTGGCTCCATCGTGTACATACCTGCAACGAAACGGAAGACAGTGAATTAGAGTTATTGTACTTTACTTATGCATGACAATTGATTTGTTTCAGTGTGTGTAATTGTGTAAATGTAGCTGCTCCACCAACAACTTAATCTGGCAAGCAGCCTCTCAATTCCAGCCCATTCCATGCAGCTGCCTTATCCCATTTGCAGCTGTAAAATGCATCCTTATTAGATTTGTGGGCGCATTATTCGCAACCCTGCAAGCATCAAACTCAATCCACCATTCCACTCACACACAGACATACACACCCACACACTAGAACGTCTAGCAGGGAACGCTTTTGTAGTCCGTCGGGTTGGAAATGAGGACACAAACGCCTACGTCAGAACTGTTTGTAGTTCTACCTCTTCATCATAACCACCTGCTTCCCACCTGCACAAATCCTTTGCTTTGAGATCGAAGATACGCCGTAATACCGTTCCGGCACCGCGCAGCACTAAAGTCCACCCGGAGCACATTTCTCATTTATTAAGATAATAGCTAAATGACAAAGTATTTCCTTTACTTATCGGGTCTCGGGCCTAATTAAATAATGAATATAGTGAATTAATTAACTTATGTGTGTGTAGCGGTGGCCGACCTCTCC
>KB667176.1:1628469-1639740 GCA_000349065.1 Anopheles quadriannulatus
TGTGTTTGTTTGTGTGCTTCAGACTACTTGAAGCGCACTCCAGAGCGCTCGCTCAAGCATGTCACGAAATATTATCCTTGCCCAAACATAAATTCCTCATCCTGAATGCACTTCCTACGATTCGAATGTGTGCGCGTATGCTTTGACAACGTTTCTCTCCCTCGTGCCATGCCCTCGTGTTGCCTGCTGCATCGGATAGCTAAACATATTTCCATTCATCTCAAAGCCGGCACGGCCAACCTCCGGCCCCCCGGGCTGTATGGCAGCTACACTTCCATCTCCCAGCTTGCGTGCGACCGGGGAGAGATGATTTGTGCGTGAATGATGATTTCCGGGCCGGGTTTTGTGCTAAAAGCTAGTCGTCAAACGGGTGATTCATACAGTTCCCCCCCGACTACTGCCCGGGATGCACTAAATACGTGGGAAAAACTTTTGAGAAGACGTTGCAACGCTCTCTGCTTTTCGGAACTGATCCGCAACGAAAGCCTTTCAATGTGCTTACACGGATGGTTTGCGATGAAGCCCCTTTGTGGCTAAGAATCATAATAGAGTGGTGTGGATTATGTTAACAGCGATTTTAACTAGACTAAACGGCACCGATGCCTTGGTACTTGGACCTGATGTGTGCTTAGCTTTCATGCTTGGATCAAAATTAGCAAGGCATGGATCGTAAAGCTTCGCTAATACTGTCGGTACATCGTAAATATGCAAGGGTAAGTGCTAGGGAAAATATTAGGCGCTTGCCGTTTTTTGCTGCATAGCGATGAGCTCTTGTGGAAGATTAGTATGCGTTTCGGAGACTTGCTCCTAATAGTGACGTCGTCCAGGTGTATAATTTGAAGTTCTCTAGAAATTAAATTTAAATTAAATAGATTTTTTTGTAAAGCCTAGCAGCCAAAACAATGATTCCAACAGATCGCAAACATAATCATCGTTTTCCTGATGCAGCAACAACCTACCCTGATGTGTTTAGTTGATGCTACTTCAAAATATGAAAAATATTATTTAAAAGAAATTGCTACCAGGTCCAAACGCAAACAGTTCATCAGTCAAACACCCTCGGGAAACGCTGCAAGTGACCGTTCTAGCAAGCAGGGCATCGTATAATTACTAACAAAATGTGCAATGTGCAAATCACAAATGATGAATCCACTTCCTTTGCATGTAAAACAGCACGGGAACGATACGATTACATTGTAGTGCGCATTGTCTCCCATCGGGAAGAAGATGCATCATGCATTGGTCTAATAAAGCAATCAACAGCAATATTAAAACAATTACAAACCACATGCCATCCATCCGGCACATCGGTGCACGCGAAACTACAATTATATACAACAGCTCACTCACCAACCCGATGCCGTGTGTGTGTGTGTGTTTGTCGAGAGAGTTTTCCACTACAGAGCTAACTCATTCGTCACTAACTAGCCGCACTGGTTTCACGCATCACACGCAGCAAACGGGTGAAAAAATCATCGCGACTGCACGAGGATGCTTCAGGATGAATAGAACATAAAAACACAAATGCATTGTAAGCGTTACCACACACACACACACACCCATCCCCCCGCTACAAACCCACATAGGTGTTCGTTTTGCGTTTTTGTGTTTTGTTTTAACACACACACACACACACACACACACACGCATTTAACCTACATTGACATGGAAAATGGCACGATTTGCAGACCGTTGCATTGCTCACACCTTCGAATGGTGGTGGCTTATTTGTGGCAAACCAAACACTCAACCCGCGCACACACACACACACACACTGCACCGGATGGGTGGTGTGGGTGGAAAAACCGGAAGCCGAACGATGATTATGTGCAGGATTGCACTTTTGCTAGCGCTACATTCCCACGCCACAAGCGCTGGTAAAATGGGAGGATTGGTTGATGGCGATGTCGTGCAGCATCACCCCACTCTCTCAGGGAGGATGCTTCCAGTGCACATATTTACCGCGCGCGCGAATCATGTTTTCATCCATCCTGACTGACCCATACACACACACACTGCTGTGGCTGCCGTCTGCATCTATGGGCAGCAGGACAATCAACAAGTGTGCTACACCGTTACTATATGCTTGGACGTGCACGTATATACACACGCACTGATACAGCTGACGACACACGTCATCATGTGCTGTCCCCCTTTTGTCCCGCGCTCTGTTCGATTTTTCACCTGATTTGGCCCGACCAACCCCCCCAATAACCGATACATCCCGCAGCTTGAATGCAAGCGAATGTCTGAGAGGAATGCATTCGGGATGTTGATGTTTTACTGGGTTTTTTTTGCAACATCCAGTCACCTATATACATACGTCTGCAGTGCTGTCAGTGGGTTAATATTGACAAAACAGCATTTGGGATGAAATAGTTACCTTTCAAGTGGTTGGATTTTTCAACATGAACTGTAATTGTTAATAATTTAATTTGCCTGTTCAAGGAAAGCACTTTACAAATGTACATTAATTATTCTTTCAACAACTCTGGTCACTGTATAATATATAAAGAAAAGCTTTATTGTTGCACGGTCGGTGAAAGACGATTCGAGATTCGAACTAACGTATTGCGTTGCACCAGACCAAGAGCTTGTCATGGTACTAGCAGCTCTCTCGTTTAGAAATGACGTTAAAATGTCAATAAAACTGCATACGGAAACGGATTCGAATGTTGGGAGCTATTTTAAATTGCTAGAACGCTATTAATTATTTATGAAGTTTATAAATTTATAATATTTCTGTATGGCATAAGAAAACAAAGAAATTATAGATTTTCTACTAAGTACAACTATTCAAATTGCATCACTTTTTATAAAAATTCAACTTCACAGCTGTTGTTAATGTCGGTTACTTGAGAAAGCAGGGATAAATGCTGGAGCAAACTTTTATCTTAAGCGACACATCAAAGGGACATTTTAATCTTCGCCACACTGTCATTATTCTAAAAAAAAAATGAGTTAAAACTGCATCAAACTAATGACACCATTTTCTTAAAATTTGCCATCTCGTGCCATTTTTGCTTCAAAATTGGTGACATGATTCGGCAAAGCCATGCATATGATAACCGAGTACAGGATGCGAGCAATAAAGCATGCATCAAGAAAGCCTAACACCAACGTGTGGCTTTTTTTTCTTTACCTCGGCCCGGAGTGGCCTCGTCAAAACCAGTCCAAGGACTTGCACGTACCGTGGCTTTACTTGCGGGTGGGTTTTCCGCGATTTTTACAGGCGAAGAATGACTAACAAAAAGCACCAGGAAAAAAAACGCTCATACACACACACTAACACAGGCATGCTGTTCAACTTACAAAGTAGCAGCCGGGAAAAGCCTTTCCATCGCAACGGCTCCTGGCAAACGTTCGCGAAACGGAAGGCGCACGGTGGTATTCACATATAATTTTAGCAAGCAGCAACATTTTCATTTAATATTTATACTGCTCTAAATATTAAATATTATTTTAGAAACACAGTGCTCGGCACAACGGCGTTCCCCGTTGCAGCAGTAGCAGCAGGGTGTGAGTTCACACCCCCCTCCATCAACCCATCACGCAAACGGGAATGTACTTGAACAGCAGGGTACATGAAAGGACAGCGGAAGCCAAGGCTGTTGGTGTGAGCGCGAGCGCTCATGCTGGTGAGACATTTTGTTCGTTTCTCGTCCCGTTTACAGCTTTTTCTTGCGCGGCTAAGCAGGACGGTTCAGCTGCGACCCGTGACTGGCTTATATGTATGCATGAGATGAAGCTTTTTTTGTGTGTGCGTTTTTGTTGTCGTTATAATGCCAAAGTGTCAGTGTGTTTTGCGACGCGTTCTGCCCCGGCAAGCCGTAGCGCGAGGAAGCTGAAAGTTTGCAGGAAACACTTCAAGTTAGCTCACCTTTTTTCTTCTCCTCCTCACAGGAGCAGCAAGCCACTAGGGAAGCTTATGAGCAAGGCGAGGAGAGGAGCGCCAGTGCAAGAGGAGCATAAATATTACACCACCATCAATGTTTAACGAACGCTCGCCAGGCGCAGCCTGTCAGTGGGAAGATGTATTTTGCTCGGTTGGCAAAGCAAAGGCGCCTGGGAGTGTGCTTTTTTGCTGCTCCTTCGCGCGCTTTTCTTTCCTCTGAAGTCAAGGAAAAGCGGTGCGAACAAGCGAAAGCGAAAAAGAGGTCAAATTTGAAAAGTAACGCTCAAAAGGAACGGGATGAAGGGCAGGATCGCGCGTGAATCGATTCCGATGCCACAGAGAGAGAGAGCGTGCGAAAGAGAGCTAAAGTATGAGGTCTGCGCCTGTCCGTGGGTGGGAAGAAAGCCTTTTGAAATTATTCATTCAGAATGTATAAAATATTTAAAAAAGGGAAAAACCTGCACCACCCGTGTGCACCGGCAAGCAAGAGCCAGAGGATGAAGTGATGAATTATTGGTTAATTTAACGTCAATCATTTTGGCTCCCGGCTCGCAAAACTTAACCACCGCCAAATGTTTCAAGTGGTTCCTGCTACCGTTTGACGGGAGAGTGATGGAGGAAAGCCACGCAATCGGGTTTATTGGCAGCCTAGACCGACCCTTTTCACATTCCAGCAGGGCAGCAGGTGAGCCAATTTTCAAATGAAACCAAGGTGTTGCAGTTGCACTTACTTTGGCCCATGAATGCTGTTCCGATTTTCCCGACTTTACGCCAAAAGGCGTAAATATCCTTTACGCTGAAGCCAACAGTAACATCCGGCAAGCTTTTCGGAAGGGACTAGGGAACGCTTCCACGCACACTGGGAGCTGCATTAAGGTTCCGGGGGAAGCGAGTGTTTGGAACGGTTCCAATCCATGCCACTCCCTGCCCAGCCAAACACAGCAGCTAACGACTGCACGGCTCCGTGGCTTCTCCAAGGGTTCGGGGGCGAGGAATGGGAGCAAATAGTATGAATATTTTATTGCTCCAACTCTGCCCCTGCGTACCCCTTGCTTTCCCGTATTCCACGAGAGCTTCGTAGCGATCGTTCGATTCGTTCGGGCTCTACTGGCAGCGAGCAAGGAAGAGAGCACGGTGGACTGGGAATGGGATGGATAATATTTTATACATTATGCACGGTATCCAAATAGTAATTTCAATCTAACCTTCTCGCTTCGTACTTTTGCGGTCTGTATGGGTGTGTGTGGCTGTGTTGCTCGACACAAATGCTCAATGAAGTCGGTTTTTGATTTTTTGGATAGTAAGATAAGGCACGTTGCTACGATTTGCTTGATTTTTATCTTTATATATTTTCCTCCCGTGAATGTATTGCTGTTTTTATTTCACTAAATAATTAAAAAAATCGTTAATGTAACATTTTTATACATTTTTTTCTATTTTTAGAACGGTTTTTATTTATTCGTTAGCATGTTGATAGAGCTTTTTTTGTTTTAAATTCTTGTTTTTATGTGTTTTACTTATTTTACTATTCTTTTTCGCTCTGAACTATGAAATTTTTATGTTTTTAAAGATTCATCCCCTTGTTCTGTTCATTTCAAGGAATATTTTAATCATTTTATTGCTTAGTTTCCTTTTTGTTTTTTCCCGTTTCTTTACATGTTTTTGTCATGATACGGTATTAATGAGAAATAATGGTTATTATGTATCTGTTTGAAAGTTTTGTTCTCTTTTTTTAGTATTTTTTCTGATTATAATCATTCAGTTCTAAATATTTTCTATGCTTACACCATTTACATGCAATAAAAGAAACATTACCAGTACGACCGTCCAACATATCCACATCCTTGCTTGAACGAACGAGAAAGCCCGCTGCCTACATAAACATTTCAGCGAATGCTCTTCCAATGAATATCCTCCCCGTCACCGCACACCATACCTTCCGCCCGCTTGCTGTAAATCGTTGAAACCATTCAAAGGCGGCCCCAAACAGACACACAAAAAAAGCACAGGATCGCGCAAACCTTTCCACTACATACAAAGCCACGTGGCCCTTCGGACACACACATACACACACCCGGAATGGGAAGGGAAAACGAACGAAGCACGCTCGAGGCGGCACAGTTGAATCTTTTATGTACTAATCCTGCACAATTTATGTCGGCCAATGTTGCAAAAACCGGCGGCGACGGCGCTCGCTGTTCGCTCTGTAAATCGCCGATTGGAAGGCAACCGGTTAAAGGGAGGGCTCCCAGGTGGGACGGGCAGAGGTAACACAGTACCAGCCGGTCAGTCCGGTTTGCTCCGGTGATGGTGAAAAGTGGCGGGAAAATATTCCACCATCCTTTCTCCTTCGTGTCGAGCGGCACCCAAGTGCGCTTGTCCTTCTGGCGAGCGCGCTCAGTCATCATCATCATCGAAGCTCTCCCGCCCAAAACAAGGACACACACCAACTCTCACCAATACGGTTGCAAATGGGGTGGATGCTTCATCTCGGGCTCAAGCAACGGGGTGAAGTGGGAGGTTTTTCGCGCCAAAAAAAAAAACAGGAAAAACGAAAGGGAGCTCACCGCGTTCCAGTGTGGCGCGAGATTTTGCCGGGCTAGAAAGAGCATGTACCGGTGTCAGACACTGGTCGCGGAAATCGAAACTGCAGCAAAGGACCAATCGGGAGGGGAGAGAAGAAAGGATGAGTGGGACACATTGGTGTCTGTGGAGGCAGCAGTGTTTTGTAAGCCTCACCGATATCCTCTATTTAAGCACAGGCTGTTAAGAGGGACCTTGGTTTCTGGGCTTGGGTTCGTACCTTCTCGTTGGAGGAAATCCTTTTGCGCGACCGGGAGTTAAAATCTCTGACCCCGGCGTTATTGAGAAATATCCGTAAGCTTGCAAAATATACAATTTGCATAATTATTTACCGGCACTAGACGCTCTCTCTTCCTCTCTCTCTCTTTCTGTGTAATGGCGACCTGGCGGGACAAACGCGATATTTCTCCTCATTAATTTGTTAGATAAAATTCAATACAAATAAATACCCACCAGGCGAACGGTTTGGACTGGACCGTTGCCCGAGTGTTGCCTGTACGGTCAGGCAGGCAGGCGCATAAAGCTATCCCACCAACCCGGTAGGGGTCGCTTACTGCACCTTCCAGGCGACACCTTTCCCCGAGCGGAGTTAATGTTCGCTGCCCACTAGCTGGCAAGGGAAAACACAGGAAACCAGGACACTCGCCGTACGTCGTACACAGTGGTAAAGGATTATGAGAGCAAGATTGGGCAGGCCCATTTACCTCCCGGTCGGTTCACGGTTGTGCGGCTCTTCACGGCTTCACGGCACAAGTGTGCATGTTCATGGCTCATTAAAAATCGATTTTCCCACCAACGATGGCGTTGGCGGGGACACTAAACGAAGGTACCGGATTGATACCAATTTGTGAAGGGGTACGGTGTCTTTCGGGGACAGAGATTTGAAACAAATGCGTAATGTTTAGGTAACATTTTAATATAAAAAAAATGGATTTTTATTGAATAGCTCCTACTACTGTCATTACTTCCACCGCACCACTGCATATTAATAGATGCAGCAAAATTGCAACCTTGAAAATGATTTGCATAATTTGCCCCGCTAGTGGCACCACAAACAAACAGCAGCAGACAGAGGAGGAGGAAAAAAAGCTCACTCCACTTATCATATATGCATCCGGCCTTTTTGTTGTTTAATAATCAAATATTAAACGACTCGATGAAATATAAAGCCAGCTTAATTTGATTTGCAAAACAACCGCTTCCGGCACGCTCTCGTACCCTTCTAGCCGACCCGTTGTAGCCTTTGCAGCCCCCTTTGCCGTAGCCCCAAATGGTCATGCAGACGAGCTGCAGTTGCCATTCCACAACGGGTTGCAGCAAAACGCAAAACTAAAACAAACTCTAAACAAACTCTTTTGAAGCTCGGTCTGCAGTGTGTGTGTGTGTGTGTAATCAAGCTTACGTAAAAGGGGGGCTTCCGTGCTACACAAGTGACACAAAAGCATGTTTTGGGTGGAGCAAATCAATGTCAAAACGCTCCAAAGGTGGCAACAAAGCGGTGGCCAGTAACGTGACAAAAACGGTCGACCAGAATCTCACCGTGGCATGGGTGAAGAAGTTTTTTCTTGAATAAAGAAAACTTACTAAACACGTTTCGTCGATCGTATGTGTAACGTGTGGAAAAATGGAGAGGGGAGGGGTGCGCGGGGATAGGTGGAAAGACAGCCCCGCTTCGTGACAGTTGCATTTCAATAAATAGAGAAATGTGATGTGATGACCGAGCAATTAGAACGTGCCATTTTGAAGGTTTCATGGCTTTGGGAATCGTTGATTCTTCAAATAAATAAACAACACCACGGTGCCTGCTCCCCGTCGTTGCCCCGTAAGGGCGGCTCTCGAAGCTCCCCCCCCCCAACCCTCTACCCCGTTTAGAGTGTTCTTTCTTCCGAGAATTGCTTGCACAATGCACCACGTGACGACACGTGATACACAATAGGGCCAAACCACACGCTTTATAATAAAGAATCAAAGAGTCAGCTCACCCCTTGCGATTGCCATCCCTCGGCGACCCCCTAAACCCCCATCTGACGGTGACGGGTGAAGCGTGTGCAAATGATTGTGGAGGTAATAGCAGCCACAACGAGCACACAAACACACAGCGGCAAAATAAAAGCAACAAAAAATGGTAATAAATGAACGATTCGATTGCATCTCTCTTTCTCTCGATCGGGTTTCGTGGAGCAGCAGCAATTGCAGTTGCATTATACACACACACAACACAATGTGTGTGTGCAAAGTGCAGCCGAACTATGAACCCCCTCCGTGGTCCACCTGCCACCGCTCGTTTTGCGTGGCCGTGTAGCCGCAGCCGCTAGTAATCAGCTCGCGCGATCGTGTATTTATTATTTGCCGCCGATCTGGTTTGCTCACGTACCACTGGACGACTCAGGAGCGCGAGCAAAGAGTGAGCATGTGTTATTATTAATAATAAAGTATTAATTTTGTTTACAACTAAGCGCTTTATTGTGTGGCAACACCACCACCCACCAACACCTTCACCAGCCGTCCACGCGTCCACACGTAGCTAATGCTGCTGGATGTTGGAGGTAGAAGCGGCCGCCTGGGTAATTGCAAAAGAACGAGACGCGTAAACAGTGCAGTAGTAAGAGTCGTAGGGCCACGCTTAGAAATTGAAAGGAGGCGCGCGCGCGCGAGATGGCAAGGCAAAACTTATTCCAACAACACACACACGGTATTCGGTATTTGAATAATGCAGTTATTGTTCTTCAGTGCCATCGACAGATTGCACCGTGCAACCAGGGCAGGTGCATGCAATGCAGGGGCGTGTGTGTGTGTATGAGCAACGATCGCCATCAGCAACGACTTTATTATAAAAGAGCTTGGCCGAGGCGCTCTCTAGGTGCTGTGTGTGATTATCGCTTTTTATTGCAAACCATTGATGTGTTGGCAATCGATGTGAATAGGCTTTTCTTTTTCCCTGATAACCCTTTCTTTATTGTTACAATGATCATTCCCTCACTCACTCGCTCTTTTGTAACATTTACATCTCCCTTCCATCTGCCTTCATCCCACTCTCCTCCCAGGTTGTGTTGCATTGTAAGCACAATTATTTCTCATTTTATTTATGTTTTTGTACTTTTCAATGGTCTGCTCCCACAGTCGCCCCCCGGTCGTTGTCGGTTGATACGGTTTCGGTGGTTGGTAGGGCGCATTTTCTGTGTTCGCCATTTCAGCCCGCCATTTCCCCTTGCCCATTCCCGCACCGAATAATAACAACGTAATAGGTGGTTCATTTGGACCGTACTGTGGGTGTCAGTGTGTGTGTGCCCCGGTACACACATGTACTATGTATAAAACTAATTATTTTACCTCCTTCACATTCCACCTTTCGGTATGGGAGCATGCAGTTTCTTTTGTGTTTTTTTTTTGTTTTTTTATTGGTTCAGCAGTTAGTCACAATGTGCGGGCGAATAGAAAAATATTTTCCACTCTGCTTAAAGCTAAAACTGGAGCACAATTGCAGCGACAAGAAGCTACATTGTGCTTGTAAAAACAAAGTATTTACAAAAAAAAAAGTTGCACCTTAGATCTTGGATCATACGCTACAGTGATTGCCGCTAAATGTTGACTTCAACGCATCAATTGTCGGTGTAACAATTAAAAATATAAGTTCCGTTAACGGAATTATTCATTTCTTCACATAAACTTAATAATTTTAGAACACACATGCCGTAGGGACAAACTTTTATGCGCACTATCAAAAATGCTTAGGCAGATGCAAACATAGAAAAATGCTGTCAACACTTGGTACCTTTGTGCCAAAAATTGGTTAGTTGGAGCTTAATTTAAGCGACAAAGACTGTAAAATACAGGTTAATAGGAGGTCATACAACGCTTTCCGGCTTCCATGTTAATTACTGAGCAGCATTGGCGATGAAATGAAACTATTTTGTACTTATGGAAAATTTAAACATAGATTTTTTTTTAATTTGAAGTGAAATCATGCCAACTTCCCCCAAGCAGTGCAAGCTAAGCGCAAAGTTAAGATTACTCTCGAACAACCAAGCACAATTGTACATGATTCATACAGCAAATAACGATTAAAGGCAAACCTTCAGCCGCCAAATGGAATCAGCCTACATTGTACAACCAACGCTATTCATTTTTCCAAATATAGACAATACCCGACCCATTACGAGCTCGAGCTAGGGCAATAATTATAGTTACGCTTAGACCTCGACACCGGCCGATTCGACGAGTTGCTTTGCTCGCTACACACACACACACACACACACGTACAACAGCCTCACTTATCAAGGTGATAAAAAATAACTAATATAATAACACAAAACATCGATCGCATCGTTCGCTACCGTGGTTTATGCAACGAGGCTATTATACACTCACACAACAAAAAAAACATGTAAATCGGTTTTTCGTATTTCAGTGTTCGTTGCTGTACAGCGAGAATTGGATGAATTTCTGCCTAGTTTCGGGCCCCCTTTTTGCAGTGTTTGCTTCTTCGCGTTGATAACATTATCGCCATAACTGACCTCTCACAAAAACTGACCTCTACCGCATTTGGCATTGTGGCACTCCATCCGTGTGGGGTGTGTGTTTTTGTACGGCAATTTCAAATTCCATTTCAAAAAACCAAAAAATCCACAGGAAATCAATTCCTTCATTTTCTCCCTTTTACTTATAATCATCGCTCTACTCAGAGCACTAATTGAGCACCTATCCTTGAAACTAACTGACATGAAAAAAAAAGCTTTATAAAAAATAACTATGCTAGCTGATAATCATGGGCAACAGTTTGGGCGAACGGGGGA
>KB667176.1:1676499-1688821 GCA_000349065.1 Anopheles quadriannulatus
TGACTGTTTTGCTGCTTATTTTCGATTTCTTACGGTTTGTTGCGCGTTTTGTTGGTATTTTGGTCCGGGGGGGGGGTTTGTTTGTGGCTCTTCCCTTCTACTTTTCCCGTTCATTTTTCTAACGCTTTCTTTCCGGTCGTACCGGAATGTTTCAACCTCTTTGCTCGGGTTGCGTCGTCAAATAATCACAGCCAGCACACAACCCGCCAGATGCGGTTAATGCGCTAATGCTCGGTGGGCTTTGCGAGCGTACTTGAGGTGTTTTTAATTGGAGTTGTTTTTTTTTGTTGGTCCCTTTTCTTTCTCTTGCTGGCATTCTTTTCCTTCTCTGAATCATTGTCAAGTGTGACTAAATTTGAATACGAGCGCCATACACTTTGAGAATTGTGGGAGTGGGATGTAATAAAATGCCCCAACTGAGGGTGTTGTTGGCTAATGTGGGGAATATTTTATGCAATTTCATGCACAAGTTCACTAAAAGGCAAAGTGTCGCGTAGTGACAAAAGTGACTCTTAATATCCTTGTTAATAAAAAAAAATGCTTGTAATGCCAACAGACGCCCCATCAACAAGTATTTTGCGTTGCCGTTGCCTTTCCAACGTCGCAAACGTTGTATTATTTAAATGATCTTCCACACACACACAAAAAACCCTCCATTGCTGGCTCCAAATCACTCAATATGCTCACGATTGGCTCATTAAACTATGGCCCGAATCGGAGACGCCGGGGGAAGCACCTGTTTGCGCCGTGCGCCAGAGCGCTAGAAGATAAATTAACTTGTTCGCCTGCCAGTGCTTGGCTGGAGATTTGCTCTCTATTTCTCAAACCGGCAGCAGCAAAATATATACAGAAAAAAACGGTCCAAGCAAAACACACCGCAAGCTCGTCGTCGTTCCTGTGTTCTTGGCGAAACGAGACTTAAACGGTTTCACATTTACTGTGCACAAACACACACACACACCGACACACACACACACACGCCAGACCACAGACCTGTGGCAATGACGAGCATTACCGAGCGGGGGGTATTTGTCAGCGTACAACATCTTGCGCTTGATGACGTTTTAATAATTATTACACAAGAACCTCTCGGGCCCGGCCACTTGCCATGCCGCTCGTTCCAGAGCGTGGTTGTGTGTGCAGTTTTGCACCGAGTCTGTGTCACTTGTGGGATCGTTCACGAAAAAAAGGGAAAAAAGAAACCAAAATCCACCCACCGAACCCACCACGATCAAACGACATTCTTCACAGGCACATCAAACACACACAAACACCCCCATGTACCACTGTGACAACTTCCGGTAGCACAACAATTCTCCAACGCCTGCTTACAAGCACAAACGCACACACACACACACACACACTTACACCCGGGATTACGCAAATAGGGAACTTGCGGCGCGCGCGGAAGCTGCCGTGTTGCACTTACGCGCCGCGTGCAGCCGTGGGAGATGTGTGTCGCGGCTGACGAGAAGACTAAAACCGAGCGTTGTTGTCGCGGAGACGCCTGCTGCACAGTTAAGAAACTGCATACACACACTCACTGGCACACACACATACACACAAACGCACACGTGTTAAAGGGCGGGAGAAGTTGCGATTGCGCGCGCGGAACATTGGTCGCTGTCGGGCAGCAGAAATCGGTCGCTCGCTCGCTCGTGTCGTGGGCACCGTCCGTACGCTACGGCATTTCAAACGATTCTGCTACGGCGGCCGCTCTCTCGATTGGTGTGCAGTCCCGTGTGCGTGTTCTGCTGCTGCTGCTGCCGCTGTGTACCAGCGCGGCCTCGGCGATGATGGCGATGATGATGGCGATGATGATGACGGGTTGCTGCTGTGGTGGGAGGAGGGGACTGTGCTTCAAAAACAAACCAGAAACCGGCACGCCGTATGCCGTTTGCTATGTTGTGGGACCGAAACTGCTCGAAAACCCGACGGTGTGCTGGCCTCATGTTGGTGAGCACGCGGCTCGCTCTCCTTGCTCTGTTTGATTGTTGCGCGGGAGAGGGTGGTAGTGAGAATTGGATACATTTGAATTAGGAAAGATGTTCGGCTGGAAGATGATTGGTTGGTGTAACTATTTTTTTTTTTTTTTTGATATAGTTGCAGCTGTACATGAATTATTATTAATTTTTGTAACTCATTTTAGAAGAACAGCTTTCTGAGTGTCATTTTGTAAAAATGTAAATTACAATGTTATAAAAGTTTATAACTCTGTTTTACTTCTCAAAAGTAACGTGCGTGACACTTTTTTTAGATGCTTTTTTTTGAAAATGAAAAGAAAAAAAAAGCAATTTTCAATAAAGATATAAAATAAAATAAACAAATTAGTAAAACCATGGAACAAGCATCCTTGCAACATTATTTCATTCAATCCACGTAAAACATAAGGAGAAGCAAGCAACAAAACTGCATAAAATAAATAATGACAGTTGCCCACAAAAAAAACAGATATCAATCATTCGCCGGGGGAGAGTGGAAACTGCTCGAAAATCCCGCTGCTGAGTGCGTGTGCGTGCAATAGCTCGCACGTTCTCTCTCTCCCTTATTTACCTTATCTACACCACCACGCGGTACCTAGCGGAGAGAGCGAAAGAAGTTTTGAATCAAACACATGGTTGCATGTTGAGCGCAGCAACAACAACACCAACAACAAAACACACCCCACAAAACTACACAACCCCCGCGTGGGCAGGGAGAGCGAGAGAGAGAGCCAAGCTGTCAAAACAAACCATCGTTTTTCGCTCTCTTTTACTCATGCTCGCTCTCGTCACGCGCGAACGTTCCGAACAAACCTCCCCGATGACGATGACGGCAGTGCGATGGTGATGATGATGATGATGATGACGCTGATGATGGAATACTATTTCCCCTCCATCACGCAGGGCAAAAAGCATGGCCCGCGTACTCGTTCGTTCCATCTCGTTCGCACGCTTGCCGCTGCTGGCCGGTGGATAGAGCAGGCACACCATACACACGGCAGCGCGTTGCCCCAATCGGAAAGCACCATTCGATGCCGGGTGCGTGTCGATCAAAGCTTCCTTTCCCCACCATTACCGGCGATGGCGATGGTGGGGGGACCCGCCACACACAATGGGATAGCCGAGCGCGATGGTTTCTCGTTCACCCATCCCCCCCCCACACACACACAGACCGAGCCGAACCGTTTGCTGTGCAAAAATGGGCAAAAATTGAAAGAAAAGAAACAAAGCGTAAAAAACAGCATGGACAGCAGCGCACACGCCATTCAGGGTTTCGGGTTCGCCGGTGAGAAGGCGGTGCCTTTGTGCGAAAAGCCGTGCAGGCCGAGCCGAACGCGGCAGAAAGAACACACTGTGGTGCTGGACCTAGGTGGGAAGAAAAGAAAGCATCATGCCCCCGTGGACGAAGAAGAAGAAAGTGACGCACACCCGTGCGAAATTGCAAGAAAAAGAAACGCACGCACTTGGCGGCAGCGGGCATAAGTAGGCGCTGCACGAGCAAGTACATATGCAACGAACGATACGCACTGTTTTGCGTGCGTTGCAGCGGAAGCGTATCTCTTTCGCGGCTGTCGATGGGCTAGCAAAGGGGTGGGCTTTTTCTGTGCTGGGGAGAAGGGTGATTTCGATCGAAAAGCTTCTTTTTCAACGGATTGGTAAGACTAGGGAAAAGAAGTGTTTTTTTTTTTTTTTGTTGATCAAATTACAATTTTGATACAAAGAATGAAGAAAACCTTTTCTTTATTTCACATTCAATCAGTTTTTAGATTAATTATGAAGCATTTTTTTAAATTATTTTTCAATTTTAATAGAATTTTATTTCACCTTTTAATTGCTCTTTCTGTTATTTGCAATTCATTCCAGCAGCGCTCGTTACATCGTAATTATGCCATGGATGGATCACACAATCGCTGCTCAATACCTCAATGCCGCATTCGGGGCAAAGGGAGGATCGATAGCAATTATTGACAAGGATTTTCACATCATTTTAATGTAGAGGGAGGGAGTTGGAAACTGTGGGAAGGGTTTTCTTCTGAGAACTGCCACCGCAGCTGAGCAAATACGATCGTTACAATCGTTTGTTTTTAATGAGCAGCGGATAATGGTTTAGTGATACATGATCGCGCATAGAATAAAACTGAACGGCCGCATCCGACCTGCAGTTCGACAACTTCGATGGCCTCATTTCGGAGTGCATTGCGCGATTGCGTGTTTGCATTCGAAGCTTACGATGGAGATAGTTTATGTATTCCCATCAGCGGGCGAATGATTGTTTGAGCATTTTAATTGCTTGGCTGGCAAGTTTAATTTTAGCGATGGGGAAGCAATGTTTTCTATATTGGAAGGGTAAACACACAAATGTTAGTGTAAAATTGATTGCATTTATAAGGTTCCGATGTCTCTGGGAAAGTGACGTCAAAAAAGGCATACAAAAAGAGAGTTGAAGAAAAAGATCGTACAGAGCGCTGTATCGTCAGAAACATTTAGTCCTTCGAACCGGATTCAACTCTCTGGAAGTAGCGATCAACACTCATTCGACGATTCATTGAGCCATTCGGGCCTTGCTATTTGTACGGGGAAGTAACGATTAACTGAACGTTTTTAAAAATTCACATTGTCATTACAAAATATTGTGAATCGTTTTGACATGCACACGGTCAGCGCGAGCTGTATGACAGCTCGTGGGACTCCTTTCACCTGAACCTCTTTTACGACTGCACGGGCGCAAAGGGGACCTAGGAAACAGTTATTAAGTCGTTCATGCCCAAACGTTACCACCAGCTGACAGTGCGTTAACATAAAATTATTTGCGGTTTGAACTTCGAAGGGACCCCAAACGGCACACTGTTGAAATCACTCCATCAAATCGATCGGCGATGTTCCATTGGCTTCAAGCTGGTACCCCCTTTTGGTAGCTGGTACGATTGAATATTCACTTTAAAGTTTGATTTATTAATTGCAAATTGATTGGTGAATTATGGAAACCGACTCCCAGCCGTGAAAGGCGGGAAAGGATATTTAGATTTAGGTGAGCTGGTACGGTTTTCAGTTACAGGAAGGAAAGAAACGGGTAAAGACAGAACACCGATCGCGACTACCCACAGTACCAACTGTTTGCAGTTCCTTCCCACCACCCATCTCCTTGAGCAACGGGGTCTATAATCAAATATTTATCCCTCAGAAAACTACCACCGGCCGCGAGCGGTCACGTTGGCAGCAATTACGTTTGGTAATATTCTTCTTTTCTTCTTCCCTCTTTCGGCTCCCCGTTCCTTCTTGCGCTTGGTCCAGCGTCGGGAAACATCCTGGGGAGGTCATTTTTTGGTGCGTTGGTACTGGTTGATGTTTCGTCAGCAGCAGCAGCAGCAGCAGCAGCACAATCACCACGGATGGACATCCAACCGTCATCCTCAATGCGCGGTCGGGGGATTGTTTCTTTTACGTGCAGTTCAGCAGTGCTCGCGATCTCGCTCTTCGACCCGTCGACTTCCTGTTGCTACCGGCACCAACGATATTAACCAGCGCGTACACAGAAAAGCAGCAGTAGCCAGCCGGGTCCATTCCCGCGGACCCGAACCGAGCCGTGCACCGCATGCCGGCAATATGCTCCGTTATTGTTTATATCAACACAATTAATTAGCCTTTGATATTTTTCTGTGTGCGCGCTCACCGCGGCTGCCGGTTGCGTTTTGTACCGTGTGCTCGTTCTTGATGTTATTATTCTACTTCGTTGGTTGTAAGAAAATGGATGAAAAATCGATTTTTCATTTGAAATAATCATTAGAGCGCGCGCACAACGCTGGTTGAGGAGTGGAGTGGACGGGCATTGCTTCATGGTATTGCTCCTGCCGGTTTTCGTGTCCCCGCTGGGAAGTGTTGAACGATCGCGTAACGATCGATTGGAATGTTGTGTCTGAATCTTCTGTTTTTATGAAATGGAAATGATTTGCTCTTCTCTGTTAGAAGCAAGAGCAAAATTTTGTTTGAATTTTCTGCGCTTGGTGTCTGCACTAGACACTGTACAGTTGGTGAAGTACGATGATGAGGCATTTGAAACATTTTTTTTCATTTTTTTGTTTCATAATCGATATGCAAAAAAAAACAACCATTTCGATCGAACCAGATTGTTAAAAACTTTTCCATTTTCCACGGTTCCATGCTGGGGCAGAGGTGGTCCCCCTTGCATGTAGAACTCTTCTCACCGGAAGTGCATCGTTAGCAGCACCGGCTCGACTTCACACTACTCCCGTACTCCCGACTAAAGAACACAAAAACAAAACGACAAACGGAAGCAACCCCAAACACACATGCATACACACAGCAAGGATGGTTTTGGAAAGAAAAGTGTGTTTATTTTCTTTTCCAGGAATCTACTACCGTGCGGGCATGTTGGCAACGGTCTTCGCTCGAAAAACACTGAGCGGGTGGCGGGGGGGGGGGGGGGGGGAGAAGAGCGAAGAGGAGCTTGCGGTTGAAGGTGAACTAGTCGAGCCGTAAAAATATTGATGTAAATTTTAAAGAAAACATTAATCATCTGTCTTCACACGGAGGGGATGGGGTTGAGCGGATTCGGCGTTTAGGCGGCTTTTCGTTTTAAAAGACGGGAGAACAAAAAAAAAGAGAGAAAAGAATGGGGTCATACGTTAGAGCAAATGGAATGGTGCAGCTTTGATCGTTGGTGAGTTATGCAAATTGCAATGAATTGAACTGTTTTTGATTGAAAAATGAAATTGAATAGCTTCGCATAAAGTCAAATATAAGCTTCATTTTAGAAATAAATACTCCGATGTATTGTTTCTCAGTTTTCAATTTCTTTACTTGAGCAGAAAACCATTTCACTCTCTAGCACTCCCTCCGTGGCTTTTAGGATAGATGATCACAATTCTACCGCCTACCGAATACCACATCACATCTTATGAGGCTTATATCTGCAAATAAATGAAGTTCATATATATCATTCCACACTTTGCTGCTGCTGTTGCTTCTGAGAAACGGTAAAAACGTGAAAACCAGGGTTTTCTTTGGTTTTCATTATAGAAATGAGTGTTGTAAAGCAACTGTAAACTTCTCCTGAATCGTTTTTGACGACAAGTTGTAACATTTTTGACAATATTAGCTACAAATGTCAGTAAAAAGCATGTCAAAATAAATCAATGAGTTAATTAATCCGTTTTCCTTCATTTTGCTGTGAATTGAACTGCTGCAAAGCATCAAAAAGTCGTGCAAACTATCGTCGATTTGAATGGCTGACATAATCGCTGGCTCATGAGCATGCTGCTAGATTTACATGCCAGTCTTGCATAGCCAATTTATTTATACTTTTTCATTTATGCTAGCAATTAAATGATCCATTAGCTAATTGTTCTGCCCCATCACCAGTGCTGCAAAATGTCACGATAAACATATCCATGGTTGATTGATGCTCATTGCTGATACACAATGAAAGTGCGTCAAAACATACCGACCGCGACGTGCGAGTGTTTGAGTCCAACGTGATACTCTGACTGGTGGACCAATCACAAGCTTGGTGACATTTTGTGCAACCTACTCTTGGTCAGTCACTTGGTTGCGACATTATTTTGTTTTAGCCGAAATTCGTCATGACTATGGCAGTGACATTTTGAACAACTGATCACAGTAAAAAAAAAGTCATGACAAAGTAGCTGATCAAGCGATGGTCGCAAAAATGTCACTAAGCATGTATTAGTCATGCCAATAGTTTTGAATGGATTTCGTTTCAGTCAAATTTTGTATGACATTGAAAGTTATATTTTGCAGCACTGACTATAAGTGCTATAGATATGTTAAAATTCCTTAGTTTGTATTCATTTAGACAAAACAGATTTACATATAAGTGTTGGAATGCCTCAATTTTACGAAAATCTATCTAAAACATAAAATTAATTAAATCTCAAATGTTTGATTGTCTTTCCTAAATTTCACCACACTCAAAATTCAGCCAAAACTCTCACGTTGATGAAAAGACCCCCTGCTTCATTGCCTACCTTTCAACCGGTAGCCCGCGCTAGCAAACGCGCTCTCCCAGCACCAAATCAGCACACACAGTCTCCGTCCCATGGGAAAATGGGTAATAAAATCGAAAAATTGAAATAATCACCGTGAACTTCCGATTCACTTCCGATTCCTGTCCCAGCGTTACGATCTTATTGATCTTTCATCCCTACCCCCTACTACCCCATCTTCCCATTCCGATTGTGCCAGTTTCCAGGTCCCTTCTCTTGCTTCGTCTCTCTACCCGTTGAATGCGTTGATTTGTCTGGTCGCGCTCGCTAAATCTTTATTAACATTAATGAGCCTCCATTGGGAGGATTTGCTAGTTTTCCAGCAATTTCTTTTGCTCGCCATCGGCCAACCACGACTATGGCCACTGCTTGATCGTACCAGCAAATCGACCGTGCTTTCAATAACTATTCAATATTTTGACACTAAGTGTACTTTGTCTTACGTGCTGTGTTACGTCTTTTCTTGCACACCTCTCTCTCTCTCACTTGCTTTGTCCCTTTAGACGTAGATGCCCCTGCCGAGCGCTCGTTCATTAGCCGTCGTCTCCTTTCGTCTCTCTTAGGCAGGTTGGTGATTAGTTTTTGTGCGCGTTCCTTCTTGTTCCTCCGCTCTTTCTGGGGGCGTTTATATGTGTGGTGCCGATTATTTTGCCTTTCATCGTTGGGGTTAAGAATCTGTGCCCCTCACCGAAGGCATAGATTTTCTACATGATCACACATTCCAATGATTGAATGAGAGGGAGAGAGAGAGAGAAGACGGGAGGGTCACATTAGGCCCTTCCCGCCACTCTTCCCCCTCTCAAATGACACGAGCGTAAAGGGACGAGTGGGTAAAATTCCAAAACCCAACAACCGATACAATTTCTTCGTTTAATTCATCTAAATTAGGTACCCCGGGAGCGGAAATAATTTATTCGAGGTCTTTGCGGAACAAGCCAACCCTCGGATCCTTGGGAACGGAACGGTAAGAGGGGGGGGGGGGACAGGCAGGACGCCTCAAAACGGAACTACCGAAATAAGCAGGTAGCGCGCAAAAAAGTACCGAACGCAACTTGAAACCCGGCAGGGGTGTAGGAAGGTACGAGTGGGCGGTCAAATTCGGTAGCCAGCTTCGGAACACGGTCGAAGAGGTCGTTCATTTTCACTGCTGCACAGTGTCCGGTTGAAGGTAATCATTCAATCAATGTACTGGCCAATCGACTCTCCAAGCGGAAAACGCAACGCAATCGCACGGGGGGAGCTGCAAATTTTACCGCCAAAAACCGCCGTTAGTAACGCTGTCGGAGTAGCGTCCAGAGTAGTGAAAAAGAAGCCTGCCTGGTGCGTGATCACTTCCCTTTTGCCTGCAAGTGGAGGCATAGAATGCGAAAGCCCCGGCACAGTGGCAGCGATCGAAATTGGAGCGCGAATGATCGGCGGTGCTGTTCGGTGCGGGACGAAAAAGGGCCTACAATTTTTGCAACATTTTTAATGATGCCTGCGTGCCCTGACGGAGGTCTGAGGCTGCCCGATTCTGCTGCCCCGAAAGAATGGCCAGCGCACCGAACATCACCCGAAAGCTTCCGGCGTTGATGAAATGCGTTCGATTGAAAGTGTCTTAAGTATAGGGCGAGGGAAATATAATTTATTAAAATACTATGCTTAATACAGGAATGGCAATGCAATAAAAGGAGCAAAAAAGCTGCCCAGCATACAAAGTATTATTACAATCGATCGAACCGAATGCCGACTGTACCGTGTATGACCAGAATTCGTTTTGGATTCGAAAACAATGCAACTCAACTCGCCACGAACGCGCAGGACATTAGGAATCGTACGAAAACCCGGTCCGGCTAATGATGGTCCAGCAGATGAATTGTTTTAATACATAAACATAAACACACCGATCGAACCGGCCCGATCCTCAGCCACATGAACGCAGCGCACTGCGCACATAATCACCGCCAGCCGCCATTCAACCGGAAAACAATCCGGCTGCTTGATTTGCGCAAAAGCAGTGCTGTGATCGTAATTTCTTGTTTTATTTCTAGTTGTGAACGTGTGTATGTGTGTGCGCACCTTTCGGTTCCCCTCTCGACTCTCACAGAAATTGCCCTCACCCTTCCCTTCGACTCGAGCAAAAGGAAACAGCCGAACCGATGTTGGTGGTGCTGGTGGTGAGCTCATTTTTTATGAAAATTATTTATTTTCCTTTCACCGTGTACTTCACGCAAGCAATTGCAGTATGGTGCGCGGGGGGCAGAAGAAAAAAAAACACCACTGAACAGAACTACGTCGGCCCGTTACGGAAACGTAATAATAATATGTGCGTAATGTTTGATTCTAATGCTGCGCGCCCCCGGAGGCGTTCATTGTTTCTACAGCCACACAGGGGGACGATGGGAGCGCGAGGTTTGGTGGTGGTGTAGAAAACGGATTAGAAACCGAACGAATTAGCCACATCCGCAGCTGCTTTGTTACGGATGATGAGTCGTTAGTTGGGACGGCAACGATCAGCCGATCGTTGACCACGATTAGGCAGGAACAGTGTTTTCTTTTGCGGGTGAAGTTTGCTACAGAGGTTTGTAATTGTTTCAAGTGTTTGGATGGAGGTGTTGAACCGGAATCAGAAGATGATTGTATTTTGGAAGTTATCTGGTTTGGGATCATAAGGGTCATTGCGATATATCATTTATGCAGATAAGTTTATGTAAACGAAGAAAAGGGCTGTTAAAGAAGATAAATATATTGAGTAAGATTTTTCTGAATCATCTTCAATATCTAACACACTTATTAAGCCTTAAATTAGGAAAAAAGGCAATACTTTCTTATATTAAGCTCTAGCCGGAAAGAATGACTGAAGCTTATAATAATGCGAGGACATCGTACAGGAACTCTGTTTCTATTTGTAGTCTCAACATGAAGATTGAAGATGATCAATAAAGTCAAAAGCTCCAAGAAGTATTGAGTCTGTTTCAAGGTTTAAATTGAGAATAAAATACAGATTGAAAGGCTTTTCTATACCCAAAAATCATGCCACCAATAGCTCTACGATATTCAACGTGAATGTAAAAAATCCTGTTCGATAGATTTCAAACAAAACCTGAGAAACGACCCCAAAAACATCTATGTAATAATATTTGAATTATTCTTCGCATAAACTACGAGTGAGCTGCATTTACGATCAACCGTACAGAGGGTATGGAAAAGCAAGCGTTCGTACAAAAAAACCCCTCATCGACTCACATAAACGAACAAATCCTAGCAAACAGCATGACGACGGGCTATTAAAAAGCGTTAACTGCAGCCAGCGAATGGGAGCATAACGAAGTAACGCAATGAAATACGGCGTTGTATCAAACGTACGCATCAATAAAACAAACCCCTTTCGGTGTAAGGAGAACATACACCGCACCGCACTGCTCACTTCCATCACCATCATCATCATCATCATTTCACTGTGAAAGATAATTTTTATGTGACTACGGTACTTACGGGCAGGGGCTTTCGAGGGCTAACGGTAGACGGTGTCGACCATCGTAGAGTGTGGGGAGTGTGCCACGGGATTTTAATATTTCTTCTATTGATATAAACTAAAGATAGAAATAATTTCTCCTTACTTCGGCTTTTGGGATGCAGAGGATAAGAAAGGGCAGAAGGGGGGTTAAAAATGAGTTTCTTTTTAAGCTACGCTAAGGTTAATGGGTTTGTGGTGAAGGCGAACAAGAGCTTAATGTGAGGTGAAAACAAACATTGCGACGTGCATTGCAACCATTTCCAGAAACGCAAACGATTAAGACAGTTGATAGAGGTACAAGAAACCACGCCTAATGCATGCTAATGTTGCCTCAATACCCAAACAAGGTTACACATTTTAATTGAACCATTTTGTGTCATAAACATCACTGTCTGCCCTGAAGGCAGATCGGGTCCGTCTCATAACATGCAAACACCTCGCTGCAATCCATACAACCGACCGACAATCTGCACGATTACCGAGCGGTGTTGATGATGGTTGCCTTGCTGCTGATAGTGCTACCAATGATGATGATGATGATGATACACTTGATAAAGATAGCTTTCTAAATAATCTTCAACTTTCTACGATTGTATCAGACACACTGCACACGCCTGGAATGCCCGGCAAGCCTTGCGGGCAAGATGCTTCCCTTCTTAAATGGTTCGGATCGGAGAAGGAAGGCTTCAACCTTGAAGAGGAAGCGAAGGAGTCAATCTCACCACTCAGCCGGCGGTTTCCGGGGCCATTCTTAGCATACCGATGCATACGCTCCGTTCTCGTGCTCCATTTGACCCAACACCCAAATGAAGTTGTTGCTC
>KB667176.1:1688899-1711472 GCA_000349065.1 Anopheles quadriannulatus
CCGGGGGTCAGACCAGATGGTGAAAGGTGAAAAAGTTGAGCTACTTCCAAGCCGTAGTGTGTACAGAGCTCGGAGTTCAGTATCATCATCATTATCATCGTCGTCGTCACCGCCGGTCGTAGGTGTCGTCCGAAAATGAAAACGTTTTCCTTTCAGATTTGCAAAACTCCCCCCGAATTCTCCCCGTGTTTCTGTATGGGAAAAGTCAGAGCTTCCTTGTGCCTGAAAGTGGAGCCACTGTGAGTTGTGGTTGCAAAGCCGTTTGAGAAGATGGGAAGAGTTTGCATATAAATATACAAACCGATTACCCAAGCCCAGGTGGATGCAAGCGAGGGCGAGAGTGAAAGGAAGAGACCGAGCATGTCCAACGACCGAGCCCGATGGTGTGGACCATCCGAAAGCCTTCCCAAAACGACCCATCCCGAAAGACGATGTAAGGAATGTGATAGTTGTTATCTTAGAATCTCGGTGTTGATGTTCGCACTCCATGGTTCCTTCTCCCGTCGGAGTGGGTTTCCTGTGGGTTCCCACTTGCCATTACCGGCTGATGATCCGACAAAGCGTACATTGTATCGGACGACGTACGTACGGACGTAGTGTGTAAAGCGTTGCCTTTTGCTGCTCAAGTTTTGGAGTTTGTTGCATGGGCATGGGCCTCTCTTCAAAGCCTGCACGACCAAGTCAGGCAGGGCGGGGGGCGAGCGACTTGTTGAGGACGACCAAATTTGACTGCTATTGTTTTGCTGTTAGCACCTTGTTGTTGTAGTTTGCGGTTTCACAGCTAGCCACACTTTGTCGCACACGAACCAACAGGTACATGATGTATCAATTAATGCTGACAAAAGAGATTTAGATTTAGGGAGCGTCATGGTTGTGGGTGGCGGGAATGCAGTTTTTTTTCAACTGTTTTTACATTGAGCATTTAGGGGAAACATATATGGCCTAGGAGAATAGTTCTGCTATGGTGTCGATAGTTAGTTGTGCTATTTTATGCCGTTGTTTCCCCATTATAATGCTGTTGGTAGATGCATGCCTCAAAAAGGTGCAAAGATAAGGTCCTCTGGAATGTTTAACAATGTCTTTGTGGACTGGAATGTCGATTTCTGGACTCGTCTGCTTAGTAGCGCTGCAACTCATCACATGAAAGAGGTAGTCAAGAAAGAAGTTATCATCCGGAGTATGCAAGAAACGGTTATTATTTATGTAGCTGAATCCCTGGTGAACATACCAGAGCAGCCAGTCGGGCCACATTCTTGGGTGTAAAGTCACCCCATTGTCAGCATTTGTGGCATTAACACCTGATAATTGATACATTTGCACCATTATGAGACAAAACGCCCGGCGTAAACCTTGATGTTTATTTGATTTGCATTCGTTGTTACTGGGTAAAAGTTTACAAGAGGAATTATTAGCTGAGAAAACTATCATTAGGGTTTGACTTTGTAGATTTCAATTAAATAAAGAGGAAGAGCGTGTTTCTTTAATTAACAAGAGTAAGAGGATAAATAAGAGATCTATATAATGCAAAGTTGAAAAGTGTTTATGGTACAATTTAATGGTAAAAAGACCAACAATGTGACCTTCTGGAATGAATAAATAAGAGTGTTTGGTTTGAATATAGTTGCATAATTAACTTAAAACACTATAAACTATATTCAAAACTTACGTTAACTTTGTACAATATAAATAATTCTCAATAATGACTTTAAATTACTATTTGAAGGCAAAGGTTCCCCTTTCAAATTAACAGAAAAGCACAAGTCGCTTAAAATATTATAAAGGCATAATCGTAATAGTAATAATAATAATCAAAACCCCACGGGGGAGTCATTCATTCGTCGAAAAAGAAATAACAAAACTAAAGATAGCAACACACACACATACAACGACGCACCAAAAAGGAGATGCCAAACAATCAAGCACAACAATCAAGCAAAGAAGAAAAGCAAAACAAAAAAGCTCATACACACACACACACCACAAAAACACAACAAAATATGAAACAAAAACGACACATCATGCTGAAACTAATCCTGGCCAAAACGGTGCCCTGGATGGAGTTAGCTCAGTGCACCGCACTGATCACCGTTTTGTGGGTTTGTAATGATACATGCTTTTTCTCTTCCCTCTTTCCTTTTCCTTCTTGCTCCCGCTCCTAGACAATGTGTGATCGGGTGAAGGAAAAACAAACTGAACCCCATCAACCCTTCTCCCTAGCCCCGTGGACCGGTATGTAATACTTATTTAAAATCCGTACTGCCGCCGGATCCGTACACGCCGGTAGATTATTGTCTTAAAATTTGATACACATTTACGACCGGATGCCATTTAAGAAGTAATTTTCCCGTGTGTATGACTGCGTATGACGGACAAACATAATCGAGAGCGCTCAGTGTTCGCCCTCGGAACGAGAGTCACATGAACCGGCAGGGGGGGGAGAGAAACTGTTCGCTGCCACCGACGACCGCTAGCAAATGCCAACTAATCTCTACAGTTCCGCATTTGACGAGCCACGATCCACCAACGAACGTCGCAGTCGGTTTATTAATGCTTTCTGCTGGCGTTGTGTGTGTCTGTTGGCTTGAACTTTGCCTGGCGAAAGAAATGGAGCAGAACCGCATTAAAAACAAAAACGGAACGTGACGCAGGCGGAAGTGAAATTTAAATATTACGCGAACACGGTTTGCATAGAATTGCCGCTTTTCTTTTTCTTTTTTGTTTCTCTAAGATTGCTGTTGTTTTGTGCTGAGATCATATTTATGTTGCCCTGTCATCCACCGGTCCACCCTCTCCCAGCACTGTGGCCATGTGGCCCTTCTTGTCGGCTTTTTTTTTCTTCATTTCTTTGCGTTTGCTGCATCCGATTGTTTGTGGCTCGCGCGCATTTTCAGCAGGGCCATTGTTGTTTGTTGATCGTTTCATTTCGATTCATTTCGATCAAGCCACGATCGCGGGGGAACGCAGACAGGTTAACGCGGCAGACGGGCGCGATGCGTTATGCGCTGCTACCGCGCTGCTTCCGTCCGGGAAGGAAAGCGGCTAGGTCCTAGGGCAAAAGGAGGAGAGAAAGAGAGAGACAGGGAAAACCGTCCCGGGATGGTTGAGCGTAGCGTACAAAAGCGATTTACAACTTAATCGCCCAAACGCTTCAACGGTTGAGGATTTATTTCATAACTTTGCGCTCGTGTGTTTGGGGGTGATCTTGGGTTTTTTTTCTTTTCTTTTCATCTTCTCTATTTTCCACTTCCCTTGTGTGTCGTTTTGAACTGATTCTTTTTTTCTATATTATTGCCTCTATTACTGTTTTTATTCTTGTCCCTCCCCTCTTACCTCGCCACACTGAGTTGTTGAGGATTTCTATCGCATTTCTTTCGATTAGCGCACCCTTCGTGCCGGAGCATGAGGCCGATGAGGCGAAGATTAAAGATTAAATGGTGCAATTTTACACCTCATAATGGAAAATAAAGAAACGAACGACGGTTCTTCTCAGCAACAATCATTGTTACTGGTAGAGAAAAAAAATCCCCCCTCGCCGGACCGAAGTCCAATCGATCCGACCAGCTGTGAACAACAAAGCGCAACATATTATATGTAAAAGAAAATATCACGGTCATTGTGGGCTCCTGCCATCCATCCTGTCAGTCGCGGGGAGGTGAGCCAGATGACGGTGTCGATTCCGTTGTCGCACGTTCGGTCGGTCGTAGCTGGGATGCTGGCGGTCGAGGGGGTGCCGTGTGATCTGTTTCAAATTCTTCGCCTGATTTAACAACTAATGACTCGTACCAAAACCGCGCACTGCACGCAACGCTTCCACGTTCGGTTGTAATGATTCGATAGATCGTGTGGGAATATCGACTCGGTCTAGGTGTTATGACTTGCGGCCCGCTTTTTGGCGTGTGGGCTAAACTGCAGCGTCACGTGACTGCTAGCTGGACGGATCGACTGGATCGACAAACGAGGACTTTATTTAATGCGAATTTTTGGCTATTAACATTGAACTGTAAAGAGTTGGCAGCGGGAAGGCAAGCAATGAACGAAGCTTTGGGAATAATTTTTAATTGTGTTATGATAGAAGCAATCGAATGATTTAAAGAAGCATCTAGTCTAAAGAAATAGAAACTATCGCCTTTAATCAAAGAAAATTTTTGATTTTTTTGTGTCTAATACATCTCGATAAACTACATCCAGCACGGTAACTTTGCAAATACGTCCAGGAATTCTGAATGAAGAAGAATGACGAATGCCTCAACATGCCCTACGACCATTTACAATGATGATCAAACGACGTGCCGAACCAATGTCTCCAAACCACCCGGGGAAAAAACCCCCCGTAGCAACATCTACTATACTGCATCAAAATCAAATCAACAGAATCGTCCACGCTGTCATATCACCACCACCACCAAAAGCGTTTTTGTGTACGAAGCACGAAGTGCCAACACGGTTGGCGCCGGACCGATACAATCGGAAAGAACACCGGAATCATTTTGAATATTCTATCGACAACAACTATAATAATATTAGATTGCAATTTTTCCACTGAAATCTAATTATTGCACAGCGCTGGTGTGCCCTGTTGTGTCCTTTCCTTGGTAGCGCTCGGTAGAAAACACTCTGCACTCCGCGACCAACCACAGCGACAGCGACTACACAGGACAGGTGGAAGACACTGCCGAGTAGGAAAAGTAATCGAAGTTACTGAAAAAAAAAAACAAAATGGGAGCATGGGTTGGAGGACTTTGGGTCTGGCCGTTGGGCATTTCGGGTTGGGTCTTCTGCTTCTTCATCGGGATGTCCTTTCTGCCTCACACTTCCCTCCAGTTACAGACCAAGTGTCCACACGAGAGAAATGGTAAAGCTACTGAGCTCGAAGGTGATACAATCACAGGTACAGAAAGAAAGGCCAGAAAGAACCGAAAGTGGAAAATGGTGCAGTTTTTCCACCCGTTGAGTTGATTTTCTTGATGGTCGTTTCTGCCAAGTCCGTGTAGTGGGATTGTAGTTTTTTTTTGTTGGGTTTTTTGTTTGCTATCGAATGGCAACGGAATTCAATAACCGAATGTAGGATGCAAGTTGGACAGCATGCTGGAGGGCAATTAGGGTTCGATGGTAAGCTAAGGATGAAATAGTTCTCTCCGAAACGTGCCAACATTTATAGTTAGGTTGAGTTTCTATTTCTATACAACTTTATCACTTAAGTTAAAATACAGGAATTAAAGACACACATAAATAGTATAAATATTGCTGAACAATCAATATAAAATTACTTTTATTAAACTGTATAACTTAAAGATACACATAATTAGTCTTAACATATCACAAAAACTTTCAAAATACCATCGCAAAGTGTCAAAAGTTTTTGAGATAACTTGTAATTTTTTTGGCTTTATTTTTCTTAATTAGAGTGATTTATCAAAATTAAAAAGTTTTTTTTAAATATTGTATGAAAATGTCTGGACCACACTATCGGTCACTGCAACCCAAACCAGTCTCGTTCATCAATCACGCCGATTCAAGTGCGCTTGAAATTGAATAATAAAATCGAAATAAAAAAGGGACGGAACCGTCCAAACAACAACACAACAGAAAAATACTTCCGGAGCATTGAAAGTGGATCAAATTCTCCACACACACACACCTCTTCTAACCCACTACCACGTGTTCCAATGCGCCTCATTTGATACACACCAGCACCACCATCGCCATCGCACCGTATAATTAGCCCAATAACGTTTCGGAATGGATTTGGAATATGAAATATTTATATCAATATTATAATTAAACCTGTCATCTCGCCAACTTCCAGCGAAATGGTGCCTACGATATCGGTGGAGCAACCGATGGGTGGCTGAAGAGGACGGCTGGAGAGGACTGTGGAGCCAATGGTTGCGCTCAGGACCGGATTTGGCCGGTGCCTGAGCATCCGGCGTCCGGTTTGTAATTTAATCGACTGGTCCGCTTATTATCATATTACTCAATTGATGGAGATTTGACACACGTCAAGCGAGTTGGCGGATGAAACTTTGTGTAAATTATAACTAAACGATTATAATTGTGTTGTCACACCGAGAAGGGCGGGTGGCTGCTCGACTGCTGTGCCGCGTACTAAATGCCCCGGTTCGGCCCGGGTTTGCGCTGGATTTGTGCATTATGTTGTATTTTATTAGATGGATCGAGAGAATGGTGAGGATGGGCTAGCAGGGAGCGTTCCGATACACGCTCGATGCACTTTGCTGCCGAATTGCACTTGTGTTCGATAAATATCCACATGCTCGAATGGTGGAGATGTGTTGTCTGGCCGGGTTTTGTGGATTGTTTCCGCATCACTTCCATGCCGCGCCCGCTTGTCCCATTCGAGCACGGGATACGAGGAAATGATCTAAATTTGAATAATAATCTCATTGGCAATCCACCGATCCAAACACACACACACACATGCAGGCTGCATTCTCGCATCGGCAGTGGAAGCATAAATAAGCATGCTCGTATAAATATGTGGTGGCCCCGGTGAAAGCACTGGAGGCAGCATGCGGTGCACACACTGTGCCGGGTTTATATTATTTTCCTCCGCGCCGCTGCCTGGGTTCGACCGGTTGCCCCCCGGAAGTGGCAAGGCTGTTTGGGCACATCGCTGTCGCTGGGAAATAGATGCAAATTAAAATATTTGCGGTGTGAAATGTCACACAGATGTCTGCTTAAAGTCTGCGACACGATCGAGTGTCATACGCGCGGCCGTGGGGAAGGAAATTATTGCGAAATCAATTCGTTAATCGTCCAGAGCTGGATTTGGTGGGGGGGAGGGGAGGAAATTGGCTGCAACGCTTTTTGGTGGTTCTTACCTCGCTTGCTCTCTCTCTGTTAGCGTTTTTGGAGGGTTTTACCGGTGCAAGCATAACATTTGTTGTAATTATATTAAGACTCGTGTGCGATGCAGGTGGAGTAAAGTGTGGAGTGCGACGAGTGTGTTAGATATTTGAAACAAAAATTATTTCAGGAAAGAGTTCTACTTTCGAAGCGTGTTTTAAGTGTGAAAAGAAGTATAACCTTTGAAAGATAGCACCAAAGAAGTGAATAGTTATAATATTTAAAGACCTTAGATGCAAAAGAACACAAGAACTTTTAGATGTGTAAATACAATAGACATTATAATTTCACAATGTTTCTACACAAAATGATTCTTATTGGGGTGCAGTCTTTCTCCGAGTTGCAGTCCGGAGATATTCGCATAAGTCGAATATCACGTTGTACAGCCAAAACATACATAATTAATAATGTTTTCGATTAAATTTAGCTGATTTGAGATATTTAAAACCTATTTAATGCAATTCGTGTAGAAAATTAGGTTATTTTTGTCTTTTTATACATATAGAACTTTAGGAAATACTACATTTTTTTCATTTGACAATTGATGGAGATAATTGCACTAATTAATAAAAAAAAAGATTAATAAGAAATTAATTAATCAGAAAATAATAAATAACTGATTAATAAGAAATTAATTAATCAGAAAATAATAAATAACTGATTAATAAGATAATAAAGAAAAATCGCGTAACTCGGGAAAAGACTTTATATAATGCTGGTATGTAGTCAAAATATTTATTTCATTTACCTTCCATCTAAGTTTAAGTTATGTGACATATTCTAGACTATCCTAAAGAAACAAAATAAAAGCAGATAATAGTTAGCAGAATTTTCGCTACCGATCGTTTGGATGATAAAGATAAGAAGCTAAAATTTTAAGCAAAACAGGGTAAATAAACCAATATTAAAAAAAAATTGAATAGTTCAATAAATAAAATAATTATAAATTAATTAATAAAAATATTTTAAAACAAACTAATGTAGAAATAATAAAAATAAATAATTCAATAAATCTAAAGATAGATAGAAAAATGAACAAAAAAAAATTAATAGATTAGTAGCTAATTGCCCGAGTTTGTTTGAGCAATTAATATCCTTGATTTGAGATACATCTCTTACTTAAAACAGTTGAAATCTATGCTTTTTCATCATCTCTTTGATATGATATCATCACTCGTTTCCTCTGTCAACACAATCCTATACTTATAAGAAAATAAAAGGAAGCTTTGATTAACCTTTGTTGTCCATTCTTTGCTGTATCTATTTTACCTATTCGTATATTATAGTGGACACAACTCAAATCCGTAAAATAAAACCCTCGTTATTGAATAGCACAAACAGTATGGTACGACATGACGTACACGAGAAACCTCTGCCAGACTGAACAGCGCTGACAAATTTCCTGGAAAATTGTTCTGAAAAATTAACACGAATGTATGTATTTTTTTAAACCAATTTCTTCAGCTCTGCGCCAAACTTAACCACCCTATTAATGTTTTTAATAATTCACCCCACAAACAAATCATCGTTACGGTTGATGTCTCAATCAGTTGGCCGTTTAAAAAAAAACGTACCTCGTTCAAACCAAAGTATTACTTTTACAATCTGCAAAACAAAAAAACACCTCTGACGCTTGGAAAAATCACACACCAACCAACACTATTGCACTATACGTTTACTTCAATATTCCGTTTGAATGGCGACCGACGCGGTAATCAATCCCCTTGCCAAGCAATCTGACACCGTTTTGCTAGCAATCTGTTCTGCCCAGAGCGGAAGCATAAAAACAAAAAACACACACCAACACACAGTAACAACGTTATCAATGTTGCACAAGGTGTTGTATATTTCACGAACTTTGATTGTACATTTTTTACCTGTCCCTTCATCCATTTGATCCTTGTTAACTTAAAACACACGCACACACACACACACATGTTGCCGGCAATAGCTGCGGGCTGGTGCCTGGTGGATGGCACAAATAATAGAACTGCACTTAACATGGGGTGAAGTGGGTATAAAATGCAATTTTACGCCGTTTCTACCCACAACCGGGGAAAAAGTACAGAGGCGAACACACACACACTCACACGGAAGGAGGGTGAAATTGGTGGAGTTGGTGTGGTATTCACACGATTCATCATTCCGAGTCATTCCCCGATTCATTAGACGTCGATGGTTAATTCATAGCGACACCTGATCGTTTGCTCGTATGCTCGGTTTTCCCGTTTTTCCCGCGAGTAAATGTGTGGTGGAGTGGAGTTCTGTAACACACACACACACGCACAGACATACAAAGAGTTAATTGCTTTATTACCATTCTGAATACTGCAAAATTGTGATGAAAGTACATTTTCCAACACCATTTGCTCCGGAGGGTTGGTTGTATTATTATGAAATTCTGTTCAAAAGTTGAAATTGTGTTTGAACTATTTTGCTGCATTTTTAGTTCATATTATGGTATACAATTGATTACTTTATAAAACATTGAAATGTTTACTTCAATTTGTAAAAAAAGGCTTGTAAACATGTAACATTGTCTTAAATATAAGACATTTATATACAATTCAAACTATCCAACAACACATTCAGTAAATCCAAACGCAAACCTCCAACTGCTAAAAGCTTTCTTGTTTTGTTCTCTGTGTTTCAAAAACTCACACAATCTCGTTATGAACCACGAATGTCTCACTGAAACTCGGAACGCGCCATTCGTTTTCCTAATCCCTGCGGTTTTCCTTCAACCGTATCTCCCGCTTCATGCGACCGTTTGTTTCAGCTGATGAATGATGCTGCCGATAAACCAGCCCGGCCCAGGCCCGTAGCTACATTCGCTACTGCAACCACCCCCCCCCCCCCCCCCGCGCAAACCCGCATACCCGGGTCGGGGGAAAAAGATGGAAATTAAAATCAATTTGTCCATCGACATCAACATCTCGCCCGGACCGGTGAGGGCGGTTCCGGCGAAGCACGGGACGCGAGCGAGCGAGCGCCTTCAATCATCCGATGCCGTTGCGTTGGCGAAAATTCTTCTCCGTGTCCGTGTACCAATTCGACACAAAGCCCACGTACCCACGGTCGGGACCCGACAAAAGGGGCCCAGCCCCTGTTCGTTTCTGCAAACATGCAACTGTGAAAAAGGCTCAAAACGCACCCACCCGTCCACCCGTCGAAAGAAACGTTGAATTCGAAACCGAAACCTACCACGGTTTTCCCTCGCAATGCGATTCGGGGGTTTTCGTGGACGTGTGTGTGTGTGTGCGTGGGTTTCAGTTGGATTTTTTCCCTGGAATGCAGCAAACCCCCATTCCACCCGCTCCCCAAAACTCCTGGAAACTGTGTGCGTGCATGCGTGTGTGTGTATAATATTTGTTTGCACAGATCGTTTCAACATTGAATTTCCAGGTTTTGTGTCGTGTTTCCTGCACACTTGCACCACACTTGCAGAGCAGGCCCCAAGCAAGCAGCAGATACTGCACCGCACCGCCCGTCACACAGTGTCTTTTTTCCCTCTCCCTCTTCGATCAACAGAAAAGGAAAGCCTTTTCTTCCGCGCTCGCTGTCCGAACAAGGATCCGGTACCGGTGGGAGTGTGTGTGTGTGTGTGTGTGGGAGCCATTTCACCACAAGGATTTCACTCGCTTCGCAGCCCGGGCAAGGACTTTGCGCAAACTGCGTCTCGTGAAAAGCGGCTTCGCAAGGCAAGACCTCTAGCAAGCAGCAACAAGAAGGGCGAGGAGGGCATGCTGAAACAGAAATCGACAAATTAGTTCCACCAAGCAGCACCGTCGTTCTGTAGTGTGCAGGCAAAGCCCGCACGGTCGTTCCTCATCGAACGGTACGGGAAAAAGAATATCTTTCCGTCTAACTGGAACGGCTTCCAATTCGATTCCTTCCACACACGACACACACACGAGCCTCCCTCCCCATTCCTTATATAGTTACGCAAAGAGAAGGAGAGATAGAGAGAGAGAAAGAGACAGAGATGCAGCTCCACCATCCCGTTCGTTTGGGAGCCAAAAAGGAACGGGTTTTAAAATATAATACAATAACATACTCGCTGGCCAAACGCACGGTTCGAAACGGCGCCGAGGTTCGCTGCTTTCCACCCGCCCAGGATGCACTCTCCATCCCGTTCGCACTGCCAGAAGAAGCTCCTAAGCCCTAAGCTTTCATCGTGGTTCAGGCATCATCACCCCATCGCACGCACATCTGCGCTCCCACCCACCTCCAAATCTCCAGCAAAACTTCCCTACGGTGTACGGGTTGCATCGCATCGCATCGGCAATGGGTTGTACGCATTGATCTCTTATTTGAATCTCCCTTGGAAACGGTTCCTCCCGTGCCCGGTTCATGCACACGCACACACACACGAAAAAAGGAGAGAGAAAGAGGGAGAGAGACAAATATTACGGCGAGGCGCAGATGCGTACGAGATGCGCCCAGGGAAAAGAAGCGTAATGATGATGGAAAGAACGCGCGAACGGGTACGTCCACCCAGTCCTTTCCCCCTGCAGGAAGCGGATGGTGCAGTTTCCCAGGGGCCCATGTCTCATCGTTTGGCGTCGTCATGGTGGCGGTCCCCTCATACCAAAACCTGCTCATACACACACACACACACACACACTTGCATATTGAGAAAAAGGGACCTTCATACAGCCTCGCACATTGGCGTTAGCGACAGAGGCAGGCGCACCAACCGTCCACTGCACCGTCGCGTATCGTTGGCCACCTTGCGCACGGAAGGACATCATCGACGACGACGACGACGATGACGAAGGCTCTCTCGGACGACGTAGTTTTCGGTCAGCTTGATTGGATACGCAGCGCAACACAAGCAAACGCAGCAAACCCCAACAAGGGACAAGGGAGTACGCGTGTGGAGGCCCATTTCCCAGACCGTGCCTGGTGCCTGGTGCAAACGTTCGCCGCGTGCGTATGATGGCAGGCCGAACTGTTTGCTCTATGTTTGTCTCTACCGTTTGCTGCTCCCTGCCGGTGCTGCTCCGCAACCTTGGAAGGAAACGGAATCCGAATGTCCACCATGCGAGGGGAGGGTATATGGCGAGCACGCAGTTGCCACTGGGGCGCTTTTTTGATGGAAAGAAAGCAAACTCCGAGATGTACGACTGGGAGAACCGTCAGCGCGCAACTGTGGCCCGTGCAGCAGTCGCGCTACCGTACCCCTCCCTTCCTTCCCTTCATGCTGCTCCAACAACAACAACAACAACAGCAACGACCGTGGCCGAATCGAATGCCGGGAATGCAAAAAGGAATGTTCGAACCTCTGCGACTGTCTGAATAAAATCGACGAAAAAGCCTACCCCGTCCCATCATCATCATCATCCACCAGACACCAGGCCTACCGGTGCGAACGGACGGATAGTTTTCTCGTTCTTTCGACCGATTCGACTCGGGGCGCCTGTTCGCGATTAGAACCCCGGGAAGGCTTTTCACTTCCACTTCAAAGCCCGCCGTTTGCCCGCATTTTTGGAGAAAGACAAAACCTGAGCGTAGGATTTTGCTCCCCGCTTCCAAACTCCCGGACCAAACATTGGAGGGTGGCTGCTGGCAGTGTGCACTTTGTGCACCGCACGACTCTCCCTAGTGGTGCCCGTGCTGTCCGCTTTTTCGGTGCTTTATAAATATTATTTCGCATTTGCTGCTGCTGCTGCTACTGTTGGGGTGCTGGTAGATCCTTTTTCTTCTGCCGGGGATTTTCGCCCGCCCAGGAAACCCGACACACAAAGGCACGGGCAGCCCTTGCCTAAGGCTTTCGCTGGACGAGGTTTTTGGGGAAGGGGGGAGGGGAGGAGGACAAGCAAGCCGGCGAGAGTGTGTGCCCGATGCCGAATCGAATCGAAAAACGTCTCTATATATGCGCGCGCTCGATTCGTTCGACTGCGGGACCGTTTGCGGATCCGTTGCATGCAGGCCTACACACGGGCATTGGGTATTGGGTTTACTTTCGGAGAAAAATGTTTTATCCTACCTCCACCCTTGCCAGCTGCACCTGGGGCATCCACACTTGGTCGTCTACTTATTTGCGTCCACGGAGCGGCTGCAAACACACACACACTCCTTACGAATCCGGCCTGCCCCACTGCACGGTGAAGTTTTTGGAAGGGTGGTTCGTGGTTAAAAAAGCGGCTTGAGTGCGGGTATAGGGGGAATGGGCTTTTTAGAAAATACTCACCCCACACGGCCGAGGTTTTCTAATATACGGAATGATTTATTTATTTTTGCTTGTCACAAGAAACGGCACGGCGGAACGGGGTTTGTTTCGCCAGCTTGTAGCACATTTCGGCGACTGCCCACGAGTACGGTACGGCAGGGGCATTGGCAAGAAAAATGAAGATTTGTTCATAAAACCGGCGGTAAGGCGGTGTGCTATACATGTGTGTGTGTGTATACACTGTGTCCACCGTTCATGCCTGTCAGCAATAATTGGACACCAAGGTGGAGCCCAACCCCCCCCAGAAATGGACGACGAAATGGGTTGGGGTTTTGTTTTTGTGCGATACCTATCGACACGGCCAGCAGGCGGTGGCTACTACTGCTACTGCTCTCTTCGAGCTTCGAGGCTGCCGGAGGCTCCCGGGCGCATAATTTGGACATTAGAATCGAACCGAAGGACACAAAACTATCAACTCCAATCAGGGGTAGGGGTGTAGAGATTTGCAATCACATGGGGTAGTTTGTGTGTTTGTTAATGTTTGGAATAAAAGCGATGACTAAATTTGCCTAAATTCATGCCGTCTGGAGAGGTTTACGTTGGGCTGGGGCTGGGGTCTTTTGTGTAGGCAATCGGGTGCTGCATTGGAGTTTATTTGGATTGGCCGGCATAGAATGGAGTTAAGTTTCAGTGAGCAGATCTTCTTGTTTCTGAGAATGTATAACGATTAGAGCTATAAGCCGTCTGACGAGTTTGGAAGTATTTTAAAGGCTTTTTTTTATTATTTCTATAAGCTGTATATTTTTAGACTATATTTAGGGACACTCAATCTGATGAACATATTCAATGCATGCTCTTTCCGAATTCAAACTTTTCTGATAATGCAGATATAGGATCTAAGCTAAGTATAAGTTCCAAAACTTTTCTTTGTTTTCAATGGTCTGAATATGTGACTCAACTCTAAGACACAAGTAAACTACAGGCATAGGGTTATGCACAGATTATTATTATCTTTATTGAACAGTTTTAGCTATAGCTCAGTTTAATAGAGATCTTATTCAGGTTTCAAAATGTTGTATTCTTTTACAGATCCTTGGCTATTCCCAGTAGACTTGTTCACGAATTTGAACAGCATTCAGGTCTAATTCTGTTATCTTAGTGTCTCTGTCATAGTTAGCGCATGTTCTAGTCCCTATTTAGTAGCATTAAAAATCCTAGCCTCCTAGTATTATTATACGTGGCCTGGTAGTCTATTCTGCTCCTACAATGCTGAACTAGATCGGTTCTGATCCTCTATACAGATATTAATAACCTAAATTCTTCCCAGGCCCTATAAAAGCAACCGACAACCACAATGGGCTGACTTCTAGTGAAGATTTTTTTAGAAGTTAATATGAAGTTTTAATCTAAAGTTGACTTCTAGTAGTACCCTACAAACCTAAATTGGCTATTAAAGCTTGTACATGCCTGTTCGTTGAACCTAGAGAAGAGAGTGCTTCAATTTTGGTATTCAACTCAATTTAAGACACTCGTTTTCCTTGGGTATAAGTTGTTGACAATATGCTGACTATGTGTAATCAATCGAGCCGGTCTCGTAGTACAGTCGACAACTCGTACGACTTAACAACATGCCCGTCATGGGTTCAATCCCCAAATAGACCGTGCCGCCATACGTAGGACTGACTATCCTGCTATGGGGGGAAATCATTTAGTCACTGAAAGCCAAGCCTACAAGTGGTACAGGCAGGCCTTGATCGACAACGGTTGTTGAACCAAAGAAGAAGAAGAAGAAGAAGAAGTGTAATCAATAAGTAACTGAAAGCCAAGCCCACTGGTAGTACAGGCAAGCCTTGACCTACAAAATTTGCAGTGCCAAGCAAAAGTAAAAGAAGAAGAATAAGAAGAAGAATAAGAAGAAGAAGAAATAGAAGAAGAAGAAGAAGAAGAAGAAGAAGAAGAATAACAATAAGAAGAAGAAGAAAAAGACAAGTTGATGGTCCTTTTGATCTTCTTTCAATGTGAGTATATTTGGTATAAAATATACGTGCAAATAGAGGGCTAACGAACGATGAAAGTTATTGTTAATGTTCCGTTTACTTCGGCAGACAGCCTATAATCGTGGCAAATGCACAAATATACAAACGATGATATTTTTGAAGCTTAGATATTTTACTATCTTTAATTTAAAAGTATGGTTATTATAGAAGACAGTGAGGCTTACTTATTTCTAACCTTTTCCTATATCTTCAATATTCTAACAGTTATTAAACTCGGATCTCAACTTCACAATGAAAATTATGATTGAAAAAAATATCAACTCTTCGAAATACTAAAACCTTGTCAGCAAGCTTAATATTGCATCCAGCATGTTACGGTTCTTTCCTAGGCAATCGAAAAAGCTATCCTCATCCGTCACCATCGGCCGATCCAAACAAGCAATACAAAGCTCGTGGAATTAACTTTGGAACCGTTGCTGGTCACGTCAAATGTACCGTTTTTTACCTATAACTCCCATACGACGACCATGTTTGAAGAAAGCAACCATAACCCGAAGGGGGGAAAACCCCGCCGAAATTGACTTCAAAGTCGAACAGTTTCAAAAAAGCGACACTCTCATGCGTCTATTAGATACTGTAAGTTACGCAGAACCCGCTCGGAAAAAAACTCGGGAAATTTCCCGGAGAAAAAAGACATCGGCCGGGTGCTGTGAGACAAGTGGCAATGTGTACAGGGTGTACAACGGTGTACACTACACTGTACGGTTTATTTATCTTTCCGCTGATAACAAAAGCAACCTCACCTGAGCAGAAGTCCGCCGCTGCACCGCTGGCACTTGAGCTGCATCGAGATTAGAAGTTTCGTGTGTTTTGCTAGCGGCTCTTTCTCCCAGCAGCAGCAGCAGCAGCAAAAAGCGCTCAAAGTCCCACTGGCCGGTGCGATATGGTGCTGATATTGGCCTTAGAAAATATGCATTCGATCGTTTGCGTTCACTTGAAGCAAGCATATATGGAAGAAGGGGCTCGCGTGTGCTAACAAAAAAAACCCCAATGCGAAACCCTCGCGTCTAGTCAAATGAATGCCAAAATTCAGCCGAATATATAGCCAAGCATCAAACAACGAACGTACACACACACACATGTCGCGTTGGCGAATGTGAATCGACTGGTTCGCATAAAAAATGAACCAGACGCCCGCATTTTCATCCAGCCAGCCAGCCCCGGACAAGGTCCTTAGGAGTGAGTGTCCCTACAGCGACAGCCGATGTCATTCCGCGAAGGAGATGCACTCCGCAGATAGAGTCCGCGGCAAAAGCAAATGTAGAAAGGACAGGATGTGCAAACCCTGGGCCCTACGATGATGAACACCCTTCCGGTTATGGATTGTAAACAAACGTCTGATCGTGAATCGCGATGCACGGGGAACATGCCGTGTTCGTGTTGTCCGTGTAGGTGGGATGTATGTACGCTTCCTCTCTGCCTATTCCGCCGCTTTTCCTCAGCCGCTTGAGTGCAGCGGTGGTGCAAAAATGGGTCCCCTTGGCCACACACACACACACACATACACCTACATAGGCTTCTCGGACGCTTCGAACAATGGTTCAATGTTGTGCGAAAGATAGCTTCGATTTCTTCCCCTTTGCTCATCGGCACCCGGTGGCACCGTGCGGCTGGTTGATTCTGCATTAGAACGCAACTGAGGACTCTCGAGTGACGCAAAAAAAAAAAGGAGACACATAACCAACACCAAGCGCTCCATTCCCGTTTGTGATAGTTTTATTTCTTAAAACATTTTCCATTTCAGCTGCTTGGGGCAGCATCTCGCCGGGCAGGATAGGAACGTGTTGGTAATGTTTGCTTTTTAGATTAGTAGTTTCGAGCTGTCCGCGGGCGCGGGCACTAGTATCTTTTTCCGGGTGTGGTGTGATGTTTTGATTTGACTTTATCTTTCGTGCAGAAATATGTGTGTGTGTGCATACGGTCCCGTTGAGGTACATTTCCTGTTCCGGGCAATGTTGGCCTGGAATGTTCTGATAAATGGAAAAGAAATATTTTTTTATTCTTGCCTATCAAGCTCCAATGTTATATATTAGGAAACTGCATTACTTAATCAGAAATTAAACTTATTTGAGATTGTAAGACTATAACTTTTTCTTAATAAGAATCTTATAGACAGAAAAGAGCCTCTATCTCTAGCTCAAATCGTTTCAAGGTGTCTTTCCACTAGACGTCACTTTAAGCCTTCACCTATAGTAAGTGAACTAAACCTTTTTTGTTTTTTTTTTACTAAACATGATATTATTTGAAGTATTTTTAACTAGAAATAAGTAGAAACAACCATGATTCCAATAAGAAAACTATCACATACAAATTTAAATCCATTGAAAATGCCACAGGCTCCAGATACTCAACATCTGTTAAGACCGTTAGGGACGAGAGTATTTAAAATAGAAAAAAATGACATAAATTTAATTGGCCAGGAGTGAAGTATTTATGAAATCTACTAATAAATCAATATGATGGTTAAGACCTGATTTTTTAAAAATTATAATGACCAATTTATGGTGAAATATTTGCTAATTATGAATTGTTTGTATTATTATATATAAGTTGTACAAAAACATCTTTGTGATATAAAAAGATACTATATAACTTTACATGCTTGGCATGTTGTTGGTCGTCATCTTCTGCTTGCTCATATTTGTGCCACAATAATACGTTGAAAGCGAACAAAGTACCTAACAAAACATTATGATTCGACAGAAAGGCAGAAAGACTAGAATTAAAAGGTTTGTTTTATTACTGTCTTAAACTCCTCTAAAGTATTGTTTTTTTATATGTTCAAAAGCTATACGAACATTTTAGGTTTTCCTACGGTTAATACAAAATCAATATTGAAATTCAACCTTCAATCTATTTTCCTTTTGATTTCTGTGCTGAATTTCTGTCCAAGAAGCTTAATTTCTGGGTGACATATTGTCCCCGATCAATTGTAGTTAAGCCAAATTTGTCAACGGAACTCAAATGCAACTCTTTTAATACTTTGAAAGTGCAATACTTGCTTAATGGCTCAATGATCCTCCAGGAATACTCAGGTGATTTACAGAGAAAGAAGACTTTTCTTAAAAACTAGAAATTCATTTGAAAAATATAATACAATCATCAGTCCAACATAAACCAGTGTAATCAGTTTCATTGTAGTTATTTTCCCTCCCTAAACGAGCAAACCCCAATTCCGCTTCCAACTGCAGCAAATTAAATTGTGTGCATTGTCTGCACACTGTCCCTGCCGAACTGCCGTTCGCTCCGCCAGAACAACCATTACAGAAGGGTACTACAGCGTGTTGGACCACCGGCGACCACAAAAGCCTGCCCGCCCTGTGTCTCTGCAAACCATTACACGGCTACCCCGAGTACAGTAGCAACGACGCTACCGTTTTTGCCACGATACACGATCGAAGAACCATTTTGCTACACGATGCCCACGAAATTATGTTGCTCCCGCCAAGTCCCGGCCAAGTGATCACGAAACGATGACTAACAAGCAATGCCATCGGAGACAGCGGCGCGAGGAGCAGCTCCGTGGCTGCAGTTTTGTCATCGGCCAAAACCATCAGATGCAGAGTTTTGCATACTAATAAACATATTGCTCGTAATATGATTATTATAAATAATCATGTTAATAGAAATTGTGCCGAAGGGTGCGGTGGGGAAGGAATCAGCAAACTGCACGATTTCGTGGGCATCGTGTGGGGCATCTCCGGCACCGGGGCATGCTCATGGCATGGAGACTTAAATGTAAGAAACAAATGTTTCTTCTCCGGAAACCTACAGATCGTTGTTGGGAAGCTTGGGAAGGCTCAACAATGAACGGTGGGTGACTGCTTACTTTGAGCGCCAATAAATGTCCCAAACGTGCGACGCCTTTGCGTTTCCACTCAGCACGACTTTGCATCCACTAGCGAGCATAATGCAATTGAATTCCGTTCCGTTGTGTTCTGTTTTTGCTGGTAGCTGGAATCATTTCCCTGCTACAAAATATCTTTCCCCATTAAGTCGCGCTTTAGCAATCTCGCCAGACGTCTGCTTTCTTTCACCAGGCGTCTGTTGTCTTCGAGCGAGGTTTTGCAATCGAAAGAAACATAATAATTTATTTTTTATGCACGGTTAAATACCAAAACAGTAGCGAAAAGAGCGATTGGTTCAGTGCAGCAAAGCGCTTCATTATGCAATTAAAAGCTACTGATTTCTTCCCGCAGGGGAAGATTAATGCGCCTGCAGCAAAATCGATGCAAAAATCGGACAAAGCAACATTAAAAAAAACCCTCCACAGAAGCCGATTTAGATGGGGCAAATTTGCGTTTGGATTTGAATTTATTATAATCAAATTATAGAGCAACGGAGGCGGCGATCGATGGGGGTGTATCGATGGGTTATAATTTGGAAGCCCTCGGGCCAATTGCTCGGAAGCTCGAGCACGGATTGATTCGAATTGCTTCTCCATACTTATTACTGCAGGCTGCGTAGCCTGCAAGAGACGGCTGTAAAGAAGTGTTTAAATTCATCAACAGCTTTCAACGACCGTCCACGTAATGCCCTCGCTAATCGTGGTTGATCGGTTTCCCAATCGGTTTTAATGCACAGAAGCACGTGCTAAACACACTGCTCGCTGTGTCACTGTGGCTGCATCCTTCCGCAACCATCACGCGCAACCATAACGGATCAATATCCCAACCTCCGAACGAAACACCATCATCGACGTCCTGTAAAATCGTTCGCCGGTACTATTATCACCAACCTCCCCTGCCGGCACAGTTGGTTCCCGCTGAACCGTACCATTGCCCCCGTTTGACGCTGCAATTACGACAATGCCATTATTGGCAGTAAGCACCGAAACAACCGTCACGTCGTTTAGCGCCTGCATCGCGTACGCCACCGACTGTCGAATGGCGAGTTGTGACATTCGCAGCCAGCACAAAAACGCTGCGTACGTCTATCGATCAGCCGCTCGTCCAGCGCATCAATCCGGCGCTAGCCGCGATCACGTACCGCGTGATAATGGGCCGTGGAGAAAATGGATTACATAGTGGAGGTGGGCATCAGTTTGCAGGTTGCAAAAACACAGTGACGCAGGAAAAAAACGAGCAATCAGTTGAGGGTTTGTATGTTTGTGTCACAACCCGTGTTCCCACAGTGGCACACATTACACGCGACGCGACGTTTTATTACTGTTTGATTTGTCAAAAATGTCACGCTGGAAGGTTATTAATGAGCGTGTTGATAAATAAAGCAGTAACGCTAATCGACCGGCACAGATCAATCTCTACCGTGGGACGTGTTTGCGGTTTGCCACACTTGGTGTGAAGGAATGGGAGGTGAAAGAGAGAGCTGTTGAAGAGTATAAATTCCACCTTTTTCTGATGTTTTAAAGATTCCATGGTTAAGGGGTAATAGTGTGTTACAGCTTTATAGCTTAAAGGCAGCATTTCTGATATCTTGAAAATGTTCTTCAGGTTTGGTAAGATGATTATCAACAGCTCTAATGCAATAATTTGCATCATTTGTAATAAATCTGCTCAGCTCTAATTCAATAATTTGCAACATTTGAAATAAATCTGTTGTTCAGTTCAGATCAGTTCTTAACTTATACGATTTAGAAGGTACACATGAGTTATCTGCTCAATAAATGAAACGTATATCTCTTTCCGTATGCACAATTATCACAATTACCTTAGTCAGCATTATTCACAGTTTGAGGATATTTGAGATCAAATAGATGACATTTGCTTACACGGATGTTCATGATTCGCTTGTTTTTGGGATTTACTTTTAATGTCATTTGTTCTTAGGAAAAAACAATCCTTTAAATCTAAAACACAATCTATATCCGTTGGAAGTATCTTCTATATTATGAAATTGTAATAAGATTTTTAAAATCTTATCTTCGAGTTGTAATCTTGCTTGAGACATAAGTGGGGAGCTACCCATTAACCTAACATATGATAGCTGATAGTCGCCTAGGCGGTGATGGTGGAGCAGCTGCTTTAGCGCCAACCTCGAGATAGCCGTACCTGTACCCGTACCCACCGTAACCCTTCATCGCCAGATTGTCCCACGATTTGGGCTTGTGTACGGTGGCGGGCAGTGGCGGTGGATAGATGGCAAGATGCTGCTGCGCCCCCTGTTGGCCAGCCAACCCGGCGTGGTGTTGCGGATGGACGTACTTCTGGCGAGTGATGGGTGAAGCTGACATAAATCTGGAGTAGACTCCAATCCAACTATGAACATTTCGGTACCAACTCCGCAAGATAGGATCCAGCCAGCATTATCCGGAGCCTTAAGGAAGCGTCTCTTGTTCACTTCGATTCCGATTCCACACGACTCTTACTCCAGACTACTCCGACTCAGGGCGACTCCGATTCCGGATGACTCCTCTTCCGACTCTGGACGACACCGACTCAGGGTGGAGCTGTTTCGCTGTTTCGATTGGATCGGAGTCAGATCGAAGTCGTGGGTCCGCTGCAGAAAGCACATTACTAGCCAGCACCCAAGAACGTATTTCTGTGATATTCTCTTCTACCAAACTACCAAAGACTTCCCGAAAAGAGAACCACAGCATTTAGGAAATCCCTAAGGTCACACATAGCAAATCAGAAACATATATTGTGCGCTACCATTAGAAGAATTGAGCTCACAACATTCCCAAAGAAATAAGCATGTTGTTCAATTCGATTGAAGTTATCGAGTACATGAAAAGGATATCAAAGTACTGTAATGCTAATTTAATAAAAATCGATTAACCGAAATTTAAAGAATCACTTAAATGAAATAAAATCTGGATAAATTCTCAATTCGTGGCACTACAATCAGGTGTCAGATTATTTGACATTTTAAAACCGTGTATCGTCAACCACTCCCCGCATCAGCCTCATCTTAATTACTCACCGACAGGATTAATTTCTGTGACAAGTAATCTGTTACGAAAATAAAAACCCATCTTCTCATCACATCAATTATGGGTGGAAAACCCCCAGGCTGGCTGGCTTTTTAACCATCCTCCCCCCACCAAACCCTCCAACAGAATGAATCGGTAACACCTCGCGGTGAGAATTTAACACCCTTCCCCGCTCATGGTCCCATCCATCCGAAGCATCAATGTCACGGGGGCCATGATTTCAGTTTGCCACAAGCACGACAGGATAGCGTAAACTCCACAAAGGAATGAAAAAGCCATCGGCCACACGACCAGAAAGCCACCGGGCGGAGAGAGAGAGAGAAGTGAAAAAATTTGACACCCTCCAACAACTGCATCGATGCATTTGCATTTGCATGCGGAAAGTCCAGGTTGCAGTGGTTTCGGTACATTCCACATACGCACAAAAAGACAACAAACAAGTGTCCCCTGCGTTTCGCTGTACGTTGGCGGTTGGTTTTACCGTGCCGAGAGAAAATAAAGAATTCCCGCACAATGCACCACGCCGAACTGTTTGGCACAAAAAACCCACAACACAAGAACACACACACACACACACAGAAC
>KB667176.1:1759666-1774439 GCA_000349065.1 Anopheles quadriannulatus
CGAACACTTTCCTTAATCATTTAAAAAGCTGAAAAAGATCCTGCATTACTTGGTCGTTGTAGATTGGAGGCATTTGGAGCACCAAGTTGTCAGCACCAAGTGACTAGTTGCAATAAACACTCAGAAAAGGATCTTGAACTACATTTGCTTAAATGCTTAAAGTACTTCAAAAGAATCAGATCTGGACGCATTACATCAAACCTTACTTTACTTTTAGTTCTGGAATCTGCTCCAAAAGTACAACTGCAGTTATCTGACACAGGTTTAACAAAAATAGGCTCAATAAAACAGTTTCTGTGCTGCATTAGTTGATTTTGCTATATACATGGTTTCCCACGATTTATTGGTTGGTTCCCATCAATTTTTGGTCGCTTCCCATATTTTTTTGGTTTGTTCCCACGATTTTTAGACGTTTCCAAAGTATTGATGTCCAATCGAACGATACCAATTGTTTAGTTTTTTGCTTTTCCAGATCCGTTTCTTATTTCATTGCAGCTATTAGAGTAGAATTATGTTATAGATACTTTTCGTCCTTCTCAAACCTGTGTTGGGGGTAAGAGGTGGGACTTATCATCATTATCACAAATGAACGATGGAAATGAACGAAAGATCTATTGAACAAGATGAATAAATCGTGAGACGAGCCCAAAAAGCGTTGGAACCGACCAATAAATCCAGTAAACAGTTTCCTTTCATGTGAATAAAGCCATTAGACAGTAGGATTGTGACGGACCCGAGACATTTGAATCGGTTTGAACTTGTATGATTACGATTTGCAGTCTCAACAGTTTGGGAAGGGAAGGCATGCTCTCCAGAAGTAGTTATAAAAGCCTGTCTAGATATTTATGGAGAATTCAAACTGTTATTCCATTAAATCTAACTCCTGTCAAAAATGTAAAAAAAAGACATTCAAAAACTTGATGGAGGGTTCTAAAGGTTTGAAAGAAATGTTCAAGCTATTGTAGACACACGGTAAGATAAAGTCTCTAAGACTAAACAGGGAGGGATGAACAACTTAGAGAAATATGAATATTGTTTGCGCAACTCATCAAACGTTTTGCTATTGAATGTCAAAAAAAAAGTCTTTATACACAGCTTCTTCTCACGATAAATCTGTGAATTTACATACAATAGCTCAACATGACGAATTTAGGAGACCATATCCTATGTGTAGCTCTAAGGATAACACTCGTCTTCGCCTTGTATGTATGTAAAATGAAAGCAACTGTGATAATAGAGATAAACTTTACTGTATTTATTTGTGAATAAGGCTATGTTTAATTTAAACCATTTCAAACCTTCTACGAAATGACTTGACCTAGCGGCTCAGACTATACTGCAAACGGACGTTTACTACAAAAAGATATTGAAAGTCTTACAGCTAACAAGTTCAAGGACATAATACCAACCTCAAGATAAGCATCTTAACTTATAATAATCATCCCAAAAACTGGATTGTCTTTAATTCTAAACCAACAAAGCGTTCACAACGGTGCTTTAAAGTAAGGAAACGACCAAAACTGTAATTATTCGTTCCAGGACACGTAGTCCGAATGCCTGGTAAAATATCTCCGGATAGTTTTTGTACCGTACACATCCAACCTGACTCCAATTCATGTAAAAGCTGCCCCGAACACATTGGCGATCGTCGGATGCTCCACAAACGATTTCTTCCATCGAAGCGCATGCGAACATTGTACAAAATCAATTACATTACAGGCACATCTAACCTAACGCATGCACAAGGCACACATCGTCCACTTTAGGGCTTTAGCCAACGTACCGCACACATACAAAAAATAGGCCTCAGATGACCCACCCGCTTGGTAGTGCACCTTTCTCAGCTAACCGAAGTGGACGGGAGAGTAAGAGGCTCAAAAAAGCCTACCAGCAACGACTACTCCAAAAAAACGGGAGAAAAAGTCCCTGCACAAGATCGAAGTGCTTTCCGTTTACTAAATGGTGGATGTGCATCCTTGGTAGGTGTTCGTTCGGTAAATTTCGTTTGGCCTGTTCTTTTTTTGTTGAAACTTCTCATGCTCTTCCATGTTCCATACATTGCTCGTCTAACAAGCTTCCGTAGCAATAATATGCATAAGCCATCGGAAAACTGGAGTTTGCATGGCTGGGGGTGGTGCGTACAGCGCAGTACACCGAAATGCCTTCACACGGGATGGTAACGGAAAGGCATTTCCATAGAGAGCGAGGGAAAAAACGCACAACTTGCCTGCTGTTATGGATGAGGGATCCAGAGAAAGCACAAGCAGCAGCAAAAAAAAAAAAAAGAAGCTGAAAATCCTAAGGTGTTTTTCGGTTTCGTTTTTGTTCCCAGTTCTTTTGCTGCCCAAATTAAAGGCAGTAACAAGCATTCCTCAGCAGCAGCAGCAGCAGCAGCAGTACGGGTAAATTGAGGCGTGTCAGGCTTCAGAATGGGGACAGCGGACAAGCGCTGCGGGTTAAAGGTTAAAAAAGCAATCGAATTGAAAGGGGCAGGAGGCAGATGAACTTATTTACAAAAGGATATACTGGAAGCAACAAAGTCAGTTCGGCATGTTCTAAGAGTCCTTTTAGAAATGTTGAAATTTTGGCTTAAGAATCATTAATTATTTCAAGTACCAAAAATGAGTGTGTAAAAGCTATTGAAGACACACATTATACTTATACATTATACTTAGACTTAATACTTATTGAAAACTATAAAAAATCTCATAAAAAAATAAACTTAATAAGGAAAATATAATAAAACAAACAATTTTACATGAAAGATACCAAACATTGCCACAAAACCAAACAATCTTACAAAAATTGTGTAAAACTCTTTTAAAAACAGAGTGAAAAAACAGCTTGCATCATCTATTTTAATTCCCGCACTGGATCACACTGAAATACAACACCAGCGTAGAATTTTTCCATCTAAAGATTCGTTAGCAGAAGGCCTTTCCCCATCAACCCGCTCCACCCTTCAAAGCCAACAGTGGGACGCGCGTAAAACAAAACAAAAAACCTCCTGGTGGAGAAAAATGTGCATTTTTACTGTTCGTTTCGTTTCGGGAATCGACGCCATCCGCCGTTCCTTATACACACCCTCAAAGAATCCATTCTTTCCCTTCCCATCGAAGCTGACCACACGGCCACCTAACAATCCAGCTGCCCCCCCCCCCCCTTTTCGGGGTTCTCATCTCTGTGCGGTATCTGTATCTCTATGTATGTATAGGCAGGACTCGATGCGTGTGCGAAAAGGGTTTGCATTCGCTATTTTTCCAAACTCATCCCAGCATAGGAGTAGCAAAAACAAAACAACGCATCAACAAAAAAAAGAAAGAATCCCACACGTCGTAAGGCCTCTTGCGAGCGAAAGTTGTGACTCTTTTGATGATGGGCTGCCAGTTCCCCTGGCAAACGGGGCAAACGGGACAGTCGGGACAAAAAAAAGGGAAAGAAAAGCCCCAAGGTTCCCCACCTGGTGCCGCCTGCAGTCACCGCCGTGTGCGTCCTCGCGCGTAGGTAACTTCGATGCCATTGAGAAAAGGCAGACCAGGGCAGACGACGACGATGGTACCGTCAAGGCATGGGGAAAAGGATGCACAAAATGATCGAAGCATCGGAGAAATGGGTTTTCCTTTCCGTTGTCATTTTTTTTCGCAGTCTTTTTTTGTTTTTTCTTATTTTTTTTGTAGTTTTTTTATATACCCAAGCGGAACAAGAATTGATGACTGAAATGAAACTAAGGACACACACACATACATGAAAAAACGCAGCAACCGGCTGCATCACGAGTAAAGAGTGAAAAATTAAACCTCACCCTCGTTCTCGGTTTCACCACCAGGGGGAGAGGGCCACCAGTGTGGGGTAGTGTGTGCGTAGATGGCGTTGGCGAATTTTAGAATTCGAATATTCGAATGTGACGCACGACCTAGCGAAAAAGACAGAGAGATAGAGAGAGAAAGAGCGAGAGAGAGAAGGTGGAAAAAATGCGAAAAGAAACCCTTCTCTACGTAACCCGTAGTCCCGGGATTTTTAGTGAAATGGTAAGCAAAAACTAGTGTGTGGCTGTTTCCCTTCCATTTCTCTAGTACCTTCTCCCATCGCCCTTGCCTTTAAAACGGATATACACACCCCTATCCGCTAACCCTTTCCTCCCATCACCGATCACTGTAAGAATACTTTGAACGATGGCCTGCAGGGAAATTGCACGGTCCCAGTCCTAGGCAGCATCATCTCGGCAGCCACCACTCCGTGCGCATTCCGCTCCCGGAAAATTCCAACCCCCTCCCCCTACAGAGAGTGTCCGGCCGACGATCGATGTCATATACGTGGCGGGAACAAAAATCGCGAAACCCGAAACCATCTCCAAATGCTCGCGCGCGCACTGCGCTGCTTGTTGGCCGCGCGGCGTTGGCGTGCATTTTTTCCACCCCTTCCTGCTGTTCTTATTGCTTCATTTGTTTTTGAATTTATCCTGTACCTCGAGCGTGTGTGAGGGAGGGATTTTTCCCCCGAATAAAAGGCACCTTGCGTTTTCGTGTGCCAAATACAAAAAAGGACCTCAAAAAAAGTGCGTCCATCTACCTCTACCTACACACACACATGATTGCGTATCGCTCACCGGATGCGAATCAGTCGCAACGTGGACGCGGCAACGCTTCTTGCCGCCCTTGCCACACCCAGCAATAGGGTGGCAGCGGAGCAAAAAGAAGAAGTAGAGAAAAAATACAGCGAAAGATGGGCCCTGCACCGGAATCAATCTAATCGCGACGACGACGGCGACGGTGACGATACCAAAAACGTCGTACCGGGGCCAACGCATCGAAGTCCGTCATTAGAGTCTCACTCATCCTAAAACCCATCCCTAGAAAGAAATGTATGCGTGTGTGTGGGTGTGCGCGGGCTCGCGGACGGCCCTAGTGGACGCTAAATTTATTAAAAAAGGGGAACAGCTTTTTTGGGAGAAACAGCGCCAACAACGTGCGTTGAGGCAGGGTGGCAAGTGTGATGCAGGAAGGGGGATCTCCCCCCTTTTGCCCGGGACATCTTTTGCGAGCAACCGGAGCAGGAACGAGCTAAATTGTGACCGTCTATTTCGGGAGTTTTTGTTTTTGCTGTTGTTACCCCCAGTGCCACATACACCTTTCTCGCGTGTTTTTGACACAGGCGCGGGCGAGATTTGATTTTTCTGGGTGCACTTTTTGTTGCTGTTGCCCGGCCAATGCTTGGTGGTGGAGGGGGGGAGAAGGCATCCTTCCGCGGTGTTAAGGACGTGGTCGCCCGCGCTTTGTGCGCGGAAAGTGACGCCTAATGGGTTGCCTCTAACCGTCGTGTGCGTTATTGTGCAGGTGTTTTGACAGCTTTTGCCTACGCTCTTGTTTATCCTGTGCACTGGATCAAAGAGAGGCACAACCAAAAGTGTTGTGCAATGCTTTGAAACACATCGATTGAGAGATAGAGCAAGTAAAAATACTACGACATTGCGCCAAACAATGACACTACAATTGATTTTGAACGCTCTACGGCTCGGTGACACCTTGTTCAGATAGATTTCTTTTGATTGAAAAATTGTACGAAAAACTTCTAGCTGAATGGGGTACCAAAATAGAAAGGAAGTAGAAATATCAGAGCCATAACTTAACAGCTTACTTCCTAGCTAGCGAAATCCGTCTAGCTCCATAGTTGTCAGAAAAGTTAATTTTATTTGCACCTGCACGGACAATCTGATTCAGAGAAACATTTAAAATTCCACGCAGTACCAATGTTTATGCTAGCAATGCCCCGGTGGCCCCCGATGAGTAACAAAATCACTGATTTTAGTGAGTTAACTGACCACAATACTAGCACATCATTATTTAAAAATAAAGCATTAAAATAATGCATAAGCCCACGTCATTAGCGTTTGAGTAGGGCTGATAAAATACTATATTTAGTTTAAAATTAAGATAATGAATGTTTAACTAAACATTTTGTCCATGGAATATTTAGAGTAAAAAAATAAAACCATGAAAAAGGCTCAACGAGACAATCAGGAGCAAAAGAATGAATACTTTGGTCTAGTACAAACAGGAATCTTGCATAAATAAAATTAAACAAATTAAATCATAGTTCAATATGTTTTGATGAGTCTGCAACCATCATAAATACAAATTAAATATTCAGCGTTAAATGACTGATTTATTGGAAGGAAGAAAAGAAAACAGAGAACAACAAGAGATTAGAAGTACAAAATAAGGAGAAGAAGGAGTCAAAATCACATCTAGAAGCAAAAAGTGTAAAAATGAAGGAAATAGCATAACTGATTCATATAAGTATAAAGAATAATATGGTAAGAGGTAGTATATAAATAAGTCGATGATCAAAAACATAGCTGAATGGAGATTGAATACTAGACAAAAACTGACTAGAATTGTAAAATAATAGAAAAATAACAGTTCTAGCATAAACTGAACATTGAAATAGTCGAAAGACGAAGTAGAAATAGAAGAAAGGAGTAGAAAATAACCTAAAAATGGAAAAAGGATAACGATACATATTCAAAATAGGAAAAATGTGAAGTGAAATTATTTAAAAAGGAAATTTAAAAATTAAGCATTAAAATTATATTCAATTAAAAACTAAGTTCAAATTAAAAAAGGATGACATGATAAGATCTCACTAGAATGAGTACATGATAATTCTAAACCTTGGTTGTATATTACGACATTGCGTTGAACATACAGTCTTATTCTCAGCTAATGTAACTCATCGAATATGCTCACAGCTCATGAGTAAATCATCGTTAATTGCCTTTTCCCTTTTTTGATACAAAATGAACAGAAACTTTGTTGAATTTGAAATTAGCAATACATTTACCATTTCTACCCAAAAACAGTTAAAAACGAAATTCATTCTTTGTTCACCCTGCCCTTTGCCATGTACGTTCAGCTCGCTGATTCGAACTTGGCTCTACCCCTCCCAGCCAACCGTCTCCTCTATGTTTGCCGCTTGTGTGCTATGGAACAAAATTAATTTAAAAATAATGAAAATAAAATTAAAACAAGCGAAGCTACAAACATACAAGGCGCCCGCATCTATGGTATGGGTGTGTGTGTGTGTGTGTACGGTTGGTGTTGTAAGTCAGCGTCAGTGGAGACAACCAAAAAAATGTATAAACGAAGCTGTCCTTGCACAATGTAGAAAGCCACACCGAGGGAAGTCACACACCACCTTTGAGTACCGTTTGGGTTTGAACTGTTGGGGTTTGAACATTCACAGAACGGAACGTAATCAAAACCAAGCGACCAGAAACGCTAGAAACAGAGAACAAAAATGTAAAACATAAAATGCAAAACAAATAAAACAAACAACCAAAAAACAAAACAACCAACGCGCACACACGTACGGAAAGCGGAGTTTTAAACGAAATCAAGCGGTGAACAAAACGGATATTACATAAAATATGTACATATTCCACATGAACACACACACACACGCGCGCGGTCGAGCCAAAAACTGCTGATGCTGTGCGGTGCAAAACAAAATAAAAAAAGAAACGAAGAGAAGGGAAGGTTTTGTAATATTGATTCTAAGCAAAATTCGCTCCATTCTAAGGGTAACGACGTAATAACGCCCCTTGCACCCCGTGCGGTCCGGAGCCGGAAAAACCGGAAAGGGTTACGCGCGAGCCAGTTGCAGCATGCAAAAAAGCAAAACAAAAAAAAATCAAACCCCGGAAGTTCCTGTGTTCCGCACAACGCGGGTGGGTGAACCCCGACGGGACGGAGATGGTTTTGTTTTGTTTCGCTTTATTTATTTTATTACGAATTTTTTGCTTGCATCATCCTGTCCTTGTCGCGCCCTGTTCATCCGCGTGGTGCATGGGTTTTTTTGACATCGTTGTTGTTGTTTTGTTTTCATGAGTTTCTAATTGAGATCACCGTCGACGTCCTCGAACGTTTGGCGTTTTTTTCCCGCAAAAGGGTGTACAAGGTGCAGGCGAAACTCATGTTACCCTCTCCTCGTTGGCAGGGGTAGAGAGAGTCAGCAGCGCCAGCCAGTACCATCTGGTCAGTGCAGTGCAGAAACGGTAGGGAGTGTCTGCTGTTTGCCGTACGCCGGCAGAGTTTGGTCGGAGGGTTGGGTAAGCGCCGAATGGGCACTCGGTGGGTGGCAGAGCTCACGGTGCAATTACGGCCAGGGGGGTGGGGATGATAAGCGTTCTGTGTCCTTCTTGTTTTTGTGAAACCCCTTTTTGGAAGAACGAATCGAGTTGAGGGTAATGTTGTTGCCTTATTGACAGATAAAAGTGGTTAGGAAACAGGATCTCTGGCTGGAAGATTTGTCGGATGGAAGACTTTGCCTGACCTACTGACCATAGGTTGGGAAGTGACTACAGTTCTTGATTAAATCGAGCTCGATCGAGGACACATCAAGTCTTCAATATCCCAAAATCAATCTTCAATCGCCTAAGCCTTGCCGTAGCTTAAGAGTTATTGAAGAAATCTTTTTTAGTTACCATATATTTCAAGCCTGTTAATTGGTATATGAACAAGTCTAATTGCTGATTTTGATACATTAAAAAATAGATTCTATTGTAATAATAGCATCAACTGATATTGCATCTGCATTAAAATTTCCATCAATCAATTACCGTTCTTAAAACTGGACCGAATGAAAAACCTCAATCAACCTCCACCGACAACTGCTCGAATGTTGAAATTGAAATGAACATCAAACGAAAGCTTTGCATGAAAAAGCTCCCTGCGTTTAGAAAATATTCGAGCAGATGCATGCTTTTCTTTAGAAAAGGTTCTGTTGTTCGAAAAAGCTTACTGACGCGAGGTGGAGACATGTATAACAGTTGGTGGAACAGTTTAAAAATGTTTGATAACATACAGTAATTTGACGGAATTTACTGTTAAAAAAAAGCAATATTCATTAAGTAATTATTTTTGACTACTCTAGCTCAAAAATTCTTTGATTTTTTTACTTCTATTTTAACTGATCTCTTTTTCCAGGCAATACAGGGTTTTCCAAGTCAGTTTCGAATGTAAACATTGTTATTCACCGCATCCTAGATGTTTTTCAACAGCTGTCAAATGGTGCATTTGCTTCAAAATGAATTTCTAGTTTTAACACATGATTTTCAACACATTCAACACAAAGAACTGTCAAACTAAATCCAGCTTAAGTCGTGTTGAAAATCATGCTGTAGAAATTAAAAATTATTTTGATGGAAATGAAATGTCAGATCGATGTGGAACAACATTTTGCATGCGGTGCATTTTGCATGGAAAACCCTGTAATTTCACAACAATTAAAGACTTTTGGACACTGATTTTGCTCAATTTCATGCGCAAAGTGAACGTGGACCCGGTAAGGAGTCGATGCTATCCTGCTTTGTAGGAGCCGATGCATCTACCGAATCGGCCGCTGTGAAGCCCAATCACGATGCGATCACCCGATGAAATTTGAAAATATGTATAATTTTACAGGTAAGTGTTACACTTGGAGGTAACGAATAAGCTTTAGTTTAGTTTCTTCTCTTTTAAATCGATCAGGAAATTGGCATTAATCAAACTGGTCGTGTGAAAGTATAATGCATTGAAGATTTCACGTAACAATCGTTTGCGCAATTCTACGGTGTATAATCATTAAACTTCGTCTTTTTCTATTTATTTTTTGTATGAAATTTACTTAAAATTTCAAGTACAGATATTCGTAAAAGTAAGGCTCAGTCATCTACGTTACGCTAGTGTTACGCGTAACGCCTGTTTATCGCAGACCCAAGCAACTTTTTTGAACGCCTGTTTTAACCGCCGTGGATGAGCAAATTAATGGGTAATCACGTCAAAATATTGGATATTTTTATATAATAATGAGAAAAGCAACATTTTTTGAACAAACATAAAAAAGTACAGCAATCGCTATTAAAGATAAAACTCATTGATAATTCATGAGTAAAATAAATTATAATATTATTATTAAGCGATCAATTTTAACATCAATTAGAGTTGTAACAACTTCAAAAATTACAATTATAACAATCTTATACATAAAAAAGGGTTAATAATAAAAAATGATTATTTATTTACTTACCAAGCTATTGATAAAGCAGGATAATGAAATACATACAAGTATTTATTGACTTCCTTAATCTCACATTAAAAAGAGCCCTCGCACCTAAAGTAATTATTATTAAAAATGGCCGGAAACATAGATTGAAGAGGTAATAATTATATTTCATATGTTTAATTTATTTATTATTCAAAATATTGGAATATTTTATATTTTCTACTCATAGGAATTGTTACTCCAATTGAAAGCTTTTGGGGTGTTTATGAACTTCCTTCTTTCATACTATTTTTCATAAACCAAAGTGTAACAACGAAAAATATTAAACCTGTTATTTACTTGTAATTTAAACATTTTATTAAATCCTAGAAATAGATTCATCTTAGAGCAATTAATGCACAATGTACACTGGTTGGTCGCAAAACTGTAATAAAAATGCTGCTTGGGAATATTTTAAAGGATGTAACGCTTCTCCAATGTAACGTAGAGGGCTGAGCCTTACTTTTACCAATTTTATAATCAAATCAATCTTACAAAGCAAATCATAGTTTTCTTAATACACAGAATCCTAATTTTAAACACGCGTTCGACATTATTCTCTGGATATTTAAAATGAGTGCAAAAAATTGAAACAAAAACCCCGCATTGCCTTTTTTCTCAACTTGTTGCTTTACGCATTTTATTCATTGGATTGTACAGAAACGGGTAAGAGTTATTTTACAGTTCACATCTAATCATGACATATAGATTATCTTTTCTTTCGCTGAATATTGCCCAACAACCACTGCCCATTCGTTGATTGTATAGTTAAGGAAATTTGAGTCATTTTGCAAGAGACGGTAATCGAATTACGGCAACGCTCTGACTAGCTTCTCGCCCACCAACCCCCTCCTTTCCACCGTTCACCATTGTCTTTTATTGTACATTTTGTGTAAACGTGTTGCAGCGTGCAGGACGAACTATTGTTTCGTTTCTTCTTCAGTTCCCTTTGAGCGTCTCTACTCTTTATTGGGTGTACTTGAAGTCTGCTCGGGTCCGTCGGCTTCTTCCGGATTAAGTGTTTTATCGCACACCTTCAAGAAGAGCAAGCATTTAGTAAAACCATAAAGCACTGAAGGACTGCTTTTCATACACTCACATGCAAACTGCTCGACAGCAGCTTCTCGATCTTTTCCACGTCCAGGTTTTCATCCATCGCGGACACCTTCTTCAGGGCGGACGAAACAATGCTCAGATCACCGCGCAGCTCGCTCACGACGGCCGTGATCTTCTTCGCATTGCTCAGCACCTCCACCGTTTGCGTGTACGGATTGTACCGCACACCGAACGGGCGCTGAATGGTGTCAGCGTAAGCCCTGTACAAAGCGAAGGGAAATGCTCTTAATAAGAGAAGAAATACCACAACAACAACACTCTCTCCCATCACCTCATCTTCTCCTTCGCCTCCTCGAACGAGTCCGTGTAGTAGTACGCGTTCTGGTACGCTGTGATGATGCACTCCTCCTGGCACGTCACCTCCGGATCGAAGCGCTTGATCTTGTCCGTCGTGGTGATTGCGTGCTGCAGCTCCGCCACCGACGAAAGCAACCCGGCCCCAAACACCTTAAAGCTGCCGTCTTGCTGACGGCACAGCCCAAACTCGACCGTGAAGAAGTACAGCGTCGCCAGCTTGTTAATGTCCTCCTCGGACGCACCGAGCGAAGCGAGCCCAATCTCCTGCGAGAACTGCGCAAAGCTCGAGTTGGCTAGGAGCGGCATATGCCCGAGCAGCTCGTGACAACAGTCGCTGGAAATACAAAATTTCAAATTATACACGCACCCAATCAGAAACACCGTATAATTCGAAATTTCAATTTACGGTTCGGGCGTGTAGAACGGATCGGACGAGTGGCGGATGTACTGGGTGCAGTGGAACACCCGGAACGCCAGCCCGGACAGGAAGTCGCGCGGTGAGAGGTAACCGGCAACGGGGCGGATTTGGAAGCCGGTTTTGCGCTTCAGAAACACGTTGATGTCCTGCAGCTGGGGCAGATTGTCCTCCCGGTAGCCGCAGTACTTCACCAGCTCGGGCCAGTTCTCCAGATACTCCGGCACGGCGTGCTTGATGTAGAGCTTGTGCAGCTCACGGAACACCGTACCCCTTTTAACGGAAAGAAACGAGAAGGGAAAAAGGTTTACCACGTCACCAAAACAACCACAAGGATCCTAAGAGCGTCTTAATAGGAAAGATGAGTTCTTGGGCGTAACTTAATTAACCCGTTTGAATGGGACACTCGTTAGACGTAGCACTGGATTGATTACACCATCATCCGTTCGGAGCTAACGTCCCTTCCGGCAGGATGTTGAGAGTTTCCGGTGTGTTCTTTTCGGTGCCTCGATCGATGCCTTAAGCAAAGGGGGAGTGATATGCAAAGTCATTGGCAAAGTGTAAATCTAATTTACCAGGTTTTGATTTCCTCCGGTGTGTACTGAACTCTCGGGATGGGACTGCCACTGTTTGGTGTCCGAGGACAAGGAAGCAATAGGAAAAAAGAGCAAGAGTTTCATGATTAGAAAAAGTCTGGCCTGGCAGCAAAAGTCCTCCCTTCCAACCGAACCGGCACACTTACTGCTTGTAGGAGTTGGCAATGGCCGCAAACTGCTCTCGACGCTTGCGGTACACCGGATCCTTAAACCCGGGATGGTCCGCATCCAGCTCGCTGCCGTACATCAGCACGTTCTGCGCCCGGTCCAGGTCGGATATCTTCCGCGGGAACCAATGCATCTCGCCGAAATCTGTCGTTCAAGTACCGTACACCGTTAAGCTAGAACATGCTAGAAAAATCTAACCCATTTACCGAAACTACCACAAGCGGACAGTGGCGTTGGCGGTGGTCCATCGCTGCTAATCTGGGCGGCGTAGTTAACCGACTGCACTTCGCGCTTTAGCAGTCGCAGCACCTGCTCGAGCCGGTTGGCATCACACTCGATGTCGACCAGGACGTCCGCACTGTCGCACATTTCGCCGCTCTTGTTCAGCTCCACGTGCAGCACGTTGATGCCGAGCTCCTGGAACACGCGCAGCGCACTGGCCAGACCACCGATTTGGTTCTTCAGCGTGAAGATGATGGACGTCCGGTCGGATCCGTTGCGCTCGTTGCCATTGCTGTGGTCGGCCGATTTCTGCATTGTTGGGGGTGATACAGATAGGGTTGTTACATTCGGTTGAACACGTTTCATGTAAGAACTAACTTGTGGGACATTTGGTTGTAAGTATACATAAGGAAATTGGTCAGCATTTGAATGCGCCTGAAGGTATGCAATGGCAAATATTCATATGATTTTTGTTTTTTTCCTCGATAAGATGCTTTGTTGTACATTAATATACTCCATTTAATTCGTTTCATAGTTGACTACAACACGGGAAATATTTGTGGATTCACACTAATTTCTCTCAATCATTCTGGGTAAGTTTCGATTCGTATCATTTCAGGTTGTTTTTACCTCAGCTTTTGAATGAGAAGTTATTATTGGTGAACTTTTTCCTGAACAGTCGGTTCCTATCATATCACTGAACAATTTAATGCAAATAAAGAACATTTAACAATAATTAAAATTATCCCATGCGAAGTTTTAGGTTAGGTTAACCGTGTTTGAAGATATTTTCTTAGATTGTTTTGATGTTCTGAAGCACATACATAATGTAAATGTCACATATATACTAGGTAGCGCATTAGTGCTAAACATTTGAGTTAAAACATTTATATAAATTGATATACAGTCGTTGTTACTAATCTTTTGACTCTAACTCACATAATTTTGTCTCTAAAGCATGCGTTAGAGCCCCAGTGAAATTGAACAAATGAATTGAAATGAAATTGAGTTCGAAATTTTTTGAGTTTTTCTGCTATATTAGATTATTTTTTATCATATTATTGCTTATCGCACAGCAAAAGAAAGGATATTCGATTCCCTAACTATGTAGACTGTAGAAAAAAAAACATTTCATTAATAAATTATAAATGTGATTCCCCGCTTTGCTCAAGGCACAAAAAATAATGGTCAGCAGGGAATTACAAGGAAATGTACTTAATCAAGTAATTCAATATGTATTACAGACTAAATAGCTGGGGAATTGAATATCCTTTCTTTCAATGTACGATAAGTCATATTCTGAAAAATATTTAATGAAATATAGCAAAAAAAACCCCTAATTTCACGTTCACTTTCACGCAAGGTCTAAAACGACCTCAACGTGCCAATTTTTTACAGCGTTTCACAATTTTTGTCTCAAAAGCATCTATTTTTACAATGCGCATACATGTTTGACTTTATGCCTTCAAATTTCACTGTAAGTCAATAGCTTTATTTACAATATTGAACGTAATGTCTGAAAATGTAAGATCTAAAACTATTAAATTTAAAATATTTGTTTCATAAAGAGAATATGAAATATAACAATATGCATATCAGTTATGGAAGTTTTATTGAAGTGAAAAAACGGGTGTAAACAATGTCTTGAATCAAGGTATTATTTTTCGATTTCTTTTTTTTCGTAATAATTCATCAGTTTTTGTTGTGTAATGTTTGTTACGTCAAAACTTCGTTTTCATAAATTTGATGAAAACCCTTGTAAAATTATCATGATGCCTACACAGTGGCGGATCTAACGGTAGGCGGACTAGGCGGTCGACTGGTGCCCCGCCGATTTAGGGGCCCCGTAGATCGCTAGTGTATAGTATGCCGTATATCT
>KB667176.1:1774784-1809428 GCA_000349065.1 Anopheles quadriannulatus
TGGACCTCAAGTTTACTGATAAATCTCCCAACCCAAGTGCCAGTACAACCCCCCCCCAGACACCATTTACCATTAACAGGGGCCTCAGTTCGTCTTTTCGCCTAGGGCCCCCCATACCCTTTATCCGCCACTGTTCCTACAAAAGTAAAAAATTGTTGTTTTACAGACAAATATAGATGCGTCAGAGTAAAAAATGGATATCTTAGAGCCAAAATTTGGTGACAACGATTGGTAATGAACGTTAACTGCAATTTAATTTTGGATTCCGTTATGATAGTTACATTGTACGGCCTAACAGAGACAATCCTAAAGAAATATAAAACATTTCCTTGCACGTCCTCTATTAACTGGCTTTCAGCCTAACATGCACTTATCAATAATAATATGTATTCATGTCTGACTTCCATTTATAAATTCTGAAAAAAAATGATGAAATAGCTAAAAGTAGGCTCTATATAAAACTGTTTTTAGCGTATTATGTTAGACAGCTCACAACAAACAAAAATGTTTGTGTTGCATTTGTTTCACTTGCACTTGTTTTGTAACACATTTCAGACAAACTAACACCGCTTCCATCTACCGTCGGAATACTCGTTACTGTTCACGAGCATTAGTATCAAATAGGACAGTAGAGTAGAGTGCAGTCAAATTTTAAACTAGTCACAAAATTACTGTTGAAGGGTGGCTCGTTTGCTTCGCTTCGTCAGCTAAAAATGTTGTGATTTAAAGCAAAATTGTATCAATTTATTCAATAACTTATTTTCCAGTTTCTAGGCTGGTTAATACGAGGAAAGGTAAACCTCAATCTTCACTAATTTACGATTTCTTATAGATTTCGTATCATCATATCCTGTTCAATATCCTTTACGAAGTGTTCCTAGCAAACACCTGTTGCGCATAAACGCCGTAAGAAGTTAATTGTTTCATTTATTCACATTTCTCTTCGACGTAGATTAAAATGAAAACTATGGAGAATTAATCACACAAACCATCACTTATGATAAAAAAAGCCAAAAAAGTCTAGAGGTAACGTCCATACAGTAATGATCATATTGCTCCTCTCCAGAGTATTACAGAGCACACCAACACACTTTAGCACACTTAATCCTTCAGAAAGCTTCGCCAAGAGTCTTCAAAAAATGCACCAAATGTCTCTGTTTTTGGGTCAGTTTTAACAACATACAACACTTTTGAGGAAGCGATAATTACAGCAAATTCCTTCCGCCGATGTAACGGGCTGCCCTCCTTAACGGCCCACTCCTGATCGCCGCTATGGTACAGCCATAATCCCAATAATCCTTTGCCGGAACCACTCATCGTTTTTGCACACCTGAAGGGGGGAAAAAAAGTCCAACCGAAAACACTTATTGCACTTCGCAAATCCCGTTGACAAACAGAAATGTTCACTGTAGCAATCCCAGAAAACAGTGGCCAATGTGCCCTACGAATAACGACGAAACAGCACGCACGACGCACTCGTCTCAACTGGTGAGCTTTCCAATCACTAGTGGCGCTTTTATACCTTCTGCCCCAAACGGTGGCAGGATTCTGCCGCCATCCTACGCAGAAAAGCATCCCAATTGGGTGGGGATTGGGGTCGGCCTGTTTGTAGACACACAAGTCAGGAGGGTGGAACGTGGTGTAGAGACATACATATATATATTCTAGCTTTGCTTACCGATTCATTCTCAGTCAGCACACCCTTCCAGTTCCCTACTTCGGAGCACGTTCCGAACGAAACCAGCATAAAATCGTCCGCTTCCCTTCCCAAGTGATATCCTAACCGTTTACAGTGTGTGTTTTTTCTACTCATCCTCATCCTGTGCACGATGGATGTGCCGGTTCGATGTTCTTTCCCATCGGACGGTCCTTAAGAAAATTTTGCACTACTCCCCCGGCGTACCACCACCACCACCACGATTGGCTGAATCACGATAATGTCAGGAATAATCTAAACTTTATCGTCGAGGTGATTTTATGCTGGTCGTTCTTGTGTTTGTTGCTGCAAAGGATGGGTGGATGAGTCGGGCGGTGAGCCGCTTCGAGCGGTTGATTATGACGAGCCGAGGATAGGGAGGCATTGAGGCATCGAAGGCAAAATAATGACGAATGATGGAATCGTTCACTACCGTTGGGTCAAACTTATCAACGTTTCTGGTGTGAACGTTTTGTGAGTGCTGAGCGACTTACAGTGAAACAGTTAGGATGTATTGAAATTGCTGTCATTAAGGTGGAAAACAATAAAATGAACGTTCCAAGACGTTTAATTGTGCCGTGTAGACATTGATCGATTAGTTGAGGGAAGTTACGTTTATGAGGTTTTAAAACTGATTCAAACTGAAGGAAGAACACAGACATTGAATGGTAAAATGTATCTAATTCTTTACCTAAAACCCCTTTCAACCTATCGTTTGCTTGCTACTAGACACGATCTTGCCTTCTTCCTTCCCACCCTGGTGTTGGCTAACTGGCACCAACATTGTAAATCATCTACCCAGCAACAAGACCGCAACAGTGAAACCAGCGGACTAGGAATAAAAAAGAAACCGAATCTCATCTCCCGAGCCCTGGAGTGTTTATCTACCGGCTCGAGTACTTACCGTCAGCCATTCTGTATAAAATCACTATTTGTTCCCCATTGCTTGGCGCCATTTATTCTTGGAACTCGTACGCTACACTCACACACGCATAGAGCAGGATAGCCAAAAGGGAACAGGAACATTTGCTTCCCTTTAGTCCAGTCCTCCCAGCGAGGCAACAAAACCGTCCCGCCGAGGTTCTCGAGGAGTTTCGGCCCGGCAGCATCTGCGTCACCGCGAACGGAGTGTAGAATTAATTTCTTCTCACTATTGTGCTGCTCTTCGGTGACTTTTAACTTATACTAAAGAAGCGTTTTGCTGACCCTCTTTTTCTTCTTTTCTCCCACCGTTTCCCCGAGAAGCAAACGAACCGAATGGGTGTAAGGGTCGTTGGTTTTTGGTTAATTTCGCAGCTATCGTTCCATGATTCCGTGCTGTGTTTTTGAAGGGAAGACACTGAAGAAGCGGCCGCTTTGAAGAACGAAACCCTGAAGCGCACTTAAACGACCACAAGCGTGCACTTCGCCAAAGGAAAAGGCAGACAAACACAAGACACGCTTCAATCGCTTCCCTTTGCAAAATAAAAGGAACCACAAGGGAGAGAGTTGAGAGCATGTGTGGAGCCCGGACAGTGGATAATGATAGTGATGATAAGGGAAAACCATGTTACAATGCTGCTACTGCTGCTGCCTTGTCACACATTTCCACTTGTTGCTGACTGAATCTTCTGGCTGGTGTGTGGGGTTTGTTTGGGAACACACAGAGCACGGCAAGCGGAAAAGTGGAGAAGCGTGTTGGGAAAATAAAACCGTAGCCCTGTGGCACAAGGCCCGTCCGTCAGTCAGCGGTGTTTGGGGCTGTGGGTTTTGTTCTTTGCCCATCCCAGCAGATAGGTTTGATTTCTGCTTCCTGCTTCGGGTGCTTTGGTACGGGTGTTTGAATAGAGGGAAGCAATTCGAGGCTGACGATTGGAAAAACCGTCCAAGGACGGTATCTTAGCAAAGGAAAAGCGCACTGAGAGATTGCGAGTTGATTTTACCGATTTCTTTCCTGCTCAGCGTCAGCGCCAGGTTGGCTTTAGGGAGTGAGATCGATTGACGACTTTGATTTGGCAGGAGCAGTAGATAAACTCCATTCCCGTTTCCCACCGCCCGTTCACACTGTCCAGTGGATGCACTTAATGTAACGACTTCTTGGTGGATCGTTCCGCGATAGTGGCGAGGAACGCGTAGGACGTGCGATAAACGCTAATTCATGAATATATTCATCAAGCTGGGGGTTGTGTAGATGTGGTTCACTATACCGTGCGGAATCAACTGGTTGGCGAGCCTTGCCGTTGCGTCTTGTCCGTTCAAGTGAGGAAGGAAAGGTCTCTTAACGAACCCCTCATTGATTGATGATCCTTGAATGCTACCAAGCTGGATATGTAAACTGAAAGGCGTTCTTTAAAAAACGGTCCTCTTTTACGCTTTGTTGGAAAGCATTTTCAAATTCTTATACTAAGAAACATTACAAGGGGCTTAGAGCAGTAAATCTTTCATCAAAACTCTTGGTTGACTTGATGATATAAGAGAAATAAGTGAACTGATTTGCACTACATAATTTGTAGCCTATTTGCAACAAAACTGTTGAAAGGAATTTCCCAATACACTCAAATTAATTACAGTAACGAGACCTCCAATGTTCGGTTCAATGACTATTCAACACGCGCGGTAGCTGCCACGTCATGCACAGATGACTGTCACATATCGAGCAAATGAGCCACGATCGTTTCATGCATGACGTTTCAGGATTTTATATAAAACTTTGCAAATCATTCTAAATCACTACAGTTTAACAGCAGGAGTTTAAGTCATTGAAGAGTAGGAATGTATGGTTAAATGCTGTAGACAGGTCAAGAAAGACCCGTAATAATTGTCTAAATTTCCACTTCAACATAGCTAGAGGGATTTTAGTAGCTCTAGACACTATTGGCACTATGTGAACTGTTATAAACGCTTGTGAATAATGGAATTTGGAAAGATGAATGTTGATCACTCGATTTAGAATCATTGCAAACTGGAGGATTCTAGTCTTGTAATCGAGATATTTGAACATTGAATTAATGATGTTTTAGTATGTTCACTTTGGAGTTAATTTTTGTACATATATCAGTTCCAGAAACAGGACTAGTACGCGTTTCATCCCATGACTGAGGCCTTTCCAAGTCATGTTTTTAGATTGGATTTATCAAAAGAATACTAAGAGAATCAATTTGGCTTTGCCGTCAGTTCTTTGAATGGTTCTAAGAACGGGTTTTGGTTTAGAAACAATTCCACAACAGCTATGGACTTGGAATTAGTTGTAGAACAGTTTTATGAAAAACTGATACACAGAGTAGGTATTGGTTCGAGATCACATCCAGAAATGGTATGTGTTCGGCATCTAGGATCAGGACTGGTTGTAGGTTATAGGACTGGTAGTAGGTTTTAGGACTGGTAGTAGGTTTTAGGAGTAGTAGATGATTAGAATCAGTTTCTAGATCGGTTTCTATCATCTACTCTAGAGTTTCTAGAATCTATATCGCAAAAACGCCGATATGAGTTTAATATCAGTTCCAGGCCTGGTATGTGTTTGAGATACCTTCCTGGAGCCTAATGTATCAAGAACAGCATAGGTTCAAGATCAGTTTCACAGTCAGCAGGGATCAGTATCAGCCACAGAATCGATATTCGCCCAGAAATAGTTCCAATAGGGTCCAGAGGATAAGTCCTAGAATCGCTTTGGCTTGGGTACCGGTTCCTAGAATAATATGTACTCAGAATCAGAATATAATGGTATGGATCCAGGACCAATATGGATGCAAGATCAGCACCAAAGCTAGTATGGATTCAGGATCAGGTCTAGTACCTCTATGGGATCAGAATTTTAGAGTCTTTTGAAAGAAATTCTTTGCTCCCACTTGTAATTTGTTATATATCCCCGAAATGATTACCTTTACAAATTGCGATGTTTATTATTGTAAAAGATACCAATAGACTAAGACCATTCAGGAGTTCAAATCGCAAGTCTCCGTCTTCCTACGTTTGATATTTGATAAATTGTAACTTAAGTGAGTATCATAAATTCAAAATGATATCAAATTTATAGCAACGACTATCGGCGGCCCAATTTCAAATCCAATTTACGTCACCGTCCGTGACAAACTTCACCATCTTTACGCCATTCAAAACAAGCAAACGTCCCATAAAACCAGTCCCGTCACCTGACAGTCGTCCAGGCCTCTCAAAAACAAATCCCTTGCACACCATTCCTGCCCTGGGCGAAGGATTAGAAACGCTCAAACCGGCGTGTGCGCATGTGCGCAGCATTCCCCTTTGCCGCGATGCCATAATCGATACGCAAACGGCGCGCCTGGCACATGGTGGTTTACCGGGCAGGGCAGCACCAAAACACTCTCACTCTCAACTTCAGCGGCGCACGGAAAAATCCTTGCAAAAAACGCTTCGCTCCCTTTCGCTCCTGCCTACAAGGTGTGGAAAAAACGTCACCACCAGCAGGGATAATCTCTCTCGCTCTCTTGCCACCTCTCTCTCTCTCTCTTATTATTTTGCTCTGTTTTTCTATCGCTTGAGTTTCGTGGACTGTTACCACTCGCGGGGCTTCTTCTACGAAACGGGGGAACTGTGGAAAATGATGGTGCGTTTGGAAAACGTCAAACGTTTCTAGTTTAAGAGAGGAAGAGAAAGAGAGAGAGAGCGAGAGCACAGGTACACACGCAAAAGAGCGAGAGCCTATTATTGCGTGAGGGTTTGCTCGTCCTGCAGAGAGTAGATAGTGCGGCCATCACACGTCGAAGATGTACAGCCTCGCGCACTAGTAGAACTTTGCTGAAGTTTGTCCCGATTAATTGTGCCAGAAATTGTGTCCAGTGGTTTGATTTGCTGCGGCCACACTCCCCGCAGCAAGTGGGAGGGGGAGCAACAGCAAGAACTCGACCAGTGGGGGATTTTTTTGTTGTTGGAGGAATCCCCCTCCGTGTTTTCCCATTTGTGGTGCTGCTGCCAAGAAGCTGAAACAGGGTGTTGGTGTTTGGTGAAAATCGCTTGCAAATCGCTTGCGCTCCGATGGCTCGATCTAGTGTGCCAGGCTTTATCGTTTTTCACTCCTGAAGTGTGTGTGTGTGTGTGTGTGTAGCAAAATATTACCCAACGACCAGAGTTCGTGTGTGCCCGTGTTCGATAGTGTGTCCAGCTTGGTATAATTTACCCACTACCCACCTTCCACCATGGCCGACACGGAGTTTGAGGAGCTCCGTCAAAATCTGGACGCGTTGCCAACGTTCCGAAAGGCTCCCGCACCGTTCTACTCGTAAGTAAAGTCTGTATGTGTGTGTGTGTGTGTGTTGCATGTTACAAGGGAGCGATTAGACAGGAAGTGGTGCGGTGTGAAGCAACGAAGGAAAATAAACCGAATTACCCAGAGCCTATAATTTCCTTGCACCTTGTTAAACCTCCACTCAACGGTTGAAGGTGACGACGGAGCTGTGGCCTTATTTCTCCTCCCTTTTGGTTTCCGCCGTCCTGCTGTGTGTGTGTGTGCATATCTGGAAAAGCAAAACGTGTCTGTGTGTGTGTGATTGTGTGCTTCAAATCAGTCCATTGCCTGGAATAAGCTAAGGAAACCCAGCGGCACGCCATTCGCCCCATCCTTGACACACGGTCTGGCAAAAGGAGCGTATGGGGGGCAAAGGTGTACGACGGGGCGACATGATGATGCATAAAGAAACCGTGTCACGGATGCGGAAAAATCCCCTCTTTGGGCCGAAGTTTTGCGTATCAGTTGCCTGGGCCGAGCGCTGATGGATGCAATAACATCTGCCCGCTTTGTGTACGTGTCGTCCCCTACTCTTCTTCACCACAGGTGTAATCGCGTCCGTGTGTGTGTTTGTGTTCGTGTGTGTGTGCGTTAATTTCCTTGAGGATGTTTTTGCCTTTTATTGAGCGTGGAAGATGATTTCGACACTTGACGTGCAGAAGGCCATGCGCTCGTGTCATGTTGTCATGTTGTTCGTCTCTCATATTGGCAACGGGTGGGCAAGCACCGCGTTAGTCCAAGGCCTACTCTTATGCGTGGACACGATCCGTTGTGATTTGTCAAAGAAGTTTACTAAAAATAGTCTCGCTCTGTCCTATTTCCCATCCTTCTACATCCTCTTCGGCGCGACGCAAACTATTTACATTTCTCTCTTTTATCCTTTTTTTTTGTACTTCAAAAAAAGAGAAAAGAAAAACCCATGTTGGGATGAAAAGGATGCCTTTTATAATGCCTTCAGCGTTGGCCTTCCGGGGTACCGTTCTGTGTGACATCCGCCTTGCTGTATTTAGACGGGATGCTTCCGACAGTTGTACAAAAAAAAAAACAGCAACTAGACCCGGAGAGAATAATACAACAGCGCACTCTTTACGATGAGGCATAAGTAAGAGGTGACTTGCCTGACGATGAGGCCCCTTGCAAATGGGCATAGAAATAGAAGGAGCGCTCCTTCCAGCAGCGTGTCACCATCGCCACACGCACCTTCGCAAGCGAAGAGAAAGGCCTTGTCAAACACACACAAACTGCACTTTCCTTGCTTACTTTTTGCTACTTCATGTCACATGCTTACTTCCTCCAACTCACTCGCTTCTGTATGTAAATGGCAGACGGGCACAGGTTAATGAGTGAGCAAGAGGAGGACGTGCACGTGCACTTGCAGCTTGCTTTCCCTGTGTCAGCTAATGAGTCACGTTTGACACTCGCTGGTGCTAGTGCTCAGGGGGTTTTTTTAATCAACAAATAGGGTCCAAGTGGACAGCCGGCTACGGGGTAAAGGTCATAGGTTGTGCAGCGGCAGGGAAAGCGGTTTCTGCATCAACATTGTAAGTCATCCCAGCTTCAGTTTTCAATGTTGCATTCATTTCACTCCGAACCGAAAGCAACAACAATCAATTAGAGCTCTTTTATGCTTTTTCCTGCAACATAAGCAACTGTTTTCTGTCAATTGTCGTCAATCACACACACACATGCGAGTGACACAGAACAGAAGACCCTTCGCCCCGGAACCATAATTCTTGGGCATAAGCACTGGGCTCGTCCTTGGAGGGCATTATTTTTCCGCGTAACGCTCCAAACAAACAGCCAGTGCTCGGGGTGCTAAAGTTAATCGAATTTCGTCTCCGGATGGTGCGTGTGTGTCTTCTTCCAATAAAACTTCATTAGCAGGCAAGTTGTGCAATGGACGGAGAGGTCTTTCCTCACTTGGATGAAGATCATCGCACGATGGCTTTACGATGCCGGCGTCGAAATAATTGCGTTGAAGAAAGAACGGACACGGTTGCCTGCAAGATGGATGGACATGGATGTGAGATAGAATGGAAAAAATGAAAGGAAAAACACACACACACACTTACCCACAGTGATGTCACAAGCGGAAGATAAAATCCGATCAATACTCTTAACCCAGGGGGCGGAGGTCTTTATGGGATGAGATATCCTACCCAAAACGGTACCAATCGGCTTCTTTTTTGTTGCTCCTTTCGGGTCTCCATTTTTCACGCTCCACTCGACTACGAACCTGACATTTTGGACAGTGCTGGAGTCTCTTAAAAAAAAGCCTCCGGGTTCGTGTCGTTGGCAGCAGCCGGACAATTGAAATCGACCCAAAAGCATCCTCTAAATGGGGTCAACTGGACTGCTTCCCATTGGATTGGCTTTTGAGGAGGACACTTTTAATGCGATTTAGCAAACAAATTTTCCACCTCGATTGCAGCCGACTGGAGCAGCAGATCTCTCTCTCGCACTAAACTAATTACCCTTTGCTTCTCGTTTGCAGCTTGGTGGCAGATTTGGATCTGGACGATACGCCCTCCTCCAAGAGCGACGCCTCGTCGGACCACGAAGAGGATGGGCCACTGTCGGCGAGCGACACCGGCACGACGGTCGACTCAGTGCTGAAGGGAACGCCGAGCAAGACGCAGCAGCTCATCCAGACGATTAGCACGATCAGCAGCGGCAGCAGCAGCACCGGCGAGGACGACGAGCTTGGCGATGGGTTGCGGACGGTCGTAACGACGCACCGGAAGCCTTCGGACGGTTCCGATGGTGACGATGAGCTGCTGGTGGTGACGGCGACAGCGGCGCCTGGTTCTGGGCCGGAAAGCTTGCTGCAGCTGCACCTTACGCCACACACGGTCGACGGGAAAGGTACGGCTGACGTAGACGCGCATTCCCAGCAGCATCCTTCGGCGGTGAACTTGGGTCAGGTTGGGGCCGGCGGTGCTTCCGTGACGAGTGATGCTACCACCACGACGAACAGCAGCAGTTCCCAGCTAGCAAGGACCAGCTCGCTGCCCTGGATCCCGGGACAGGTCGAGCGGCGAAGGCGCAAGCTGCCGGAGATTCCGAAAAATCGTAAATGTAAGTCCCAGCGCCACTTACCCAGTTGTGAACTCGATTCGTTAAACTTACACTTTTGCAAAATTTTGCAGCTTCCGTGCTTCAGCTGCTCGCCGGCCAAACGTCACTGGCGGACGAGCTGAGTGCCAGCAGCCGAAGGGCACCGCATCACTACCCGGCATCGCATCACCACCAGCCCGGCACGACCTTCTTCAAGCAGAGCTCGCTGCTCGCGCTCAAATGCAGCTACCTGCTGGACGAGGACTCCAGCCCGGACTCGGAACGGTTGCAGAGCCTGGGCGACGTGGACAGCGGGCACAGTACGGCCCACTCGCCGAACGACTACAAGAGCATGTCCCCACCGCCAGTGCAGCCGGTGTCGCCGGTAACGTCCCCGTTTCCCCCGCCGTACGGTGGCGTCCCGTACAGCCAGCTGGAGATGCTGGAGGCGACGCACCGGGCCCTGCACAAGTTCATCCCGCGGCACCACGATGAGATCGAGATCGAGATCGGCGACCCGATCTACGTGCAGAAGGAGGCGGAAGATCTGTGGTGCGAGGGCGTCAATCTGCGCACCGGGCGGCAGGGTATATTTCCTTCGGCGTACGCCGTCGATCTGGATTACAACGATTTCGATCCGACCTCGGTCGAGATGAAGCGCGAACGGTATCTGCTCGGGTACCTGGGCTCGGTCGAAACGATGGCCCACAAGGGTACGGGCGTCGTCTGCCAGGCGGTGCGGAAAATTGTCGGCAATGGGACGGAGTCGCCCAAGGCGCAGCCGTGCATACTGGAGATCTCGGACCAGGGCCTGAGGATGGTGGACCGATCGCGAGTGAGTATGTTGTGTGTGTGTGTGTGTGTGTGTGTGTGTGTGTGTGTGTGAGTGTGTGTGTGTGTGTGTGTGTGTGTGAGTGTGTGTGTGTGTGTGTGTTTGTGTCTTTCAAAAGCGCGTGCAAGAGGCATGCAATTTGTGTCATTTTGACGCATGATAACACAACAGGCCACAGTATTATGCATGTGAATTAGTGATGGGCAAAGTTGGCCAAATTCCAGAGTCGGCTCCGAACCGACTCCGAAAATTTTGGAACCAAATCCGGAAGGTAGTTCCGCCTAGCATTATCCGGAGCTGTTTGGAACCACCTAGAGTTGTCCCGAGTCGGAGTAATCCGGTGTCTTCCGGAGTCTTCTGGAGACGTCCCGAGTCATCCGAAGTGGTCCGGAGTTGGCCAGAGTCGGCCGGAGTTGTCAGGAGTTAGAGTCATCCGGAGTCATCCAGTATCTTCCGGGGTCTTCCTGAGTCATCGGGTGTCGTCCGGAGTCATATGGAGTCGTCCGGAGTCATCCGAAGTCGTACGGCGTTGGCCAGAGTCGGCCGGAGTTGTCCAGAATTAGAGTCATCCGGAGTCATCAAGTATTGTCCGGAATCATTTGGAGTTATCTGGAGTCATCCGAAGCCATCCGGAGTTGACCAGAGTCACCCGCAGTTGAAGTCGGACCGGAGGCCGGAGTTGGAATCGGCCAGAGTTGGAATTGGCCAGAGCTGTCTGGAATCAGAATCAACCGGAGTTGTCGAGAATCGGAGACATCGGTAGTCATCCAGTATCGTGCGGAATTATCTGGAATCATCTGGAGTCGTCCGGAGTCATCCGAAGACGGCTAGTGCAATATTTTGAGGTCAGGAACATCATCTCATACTCCGACTTAGGCCAACTCCGGGCGACTCCGAACGACTCTGGATGACGCCCGATGACTCCAGGCGGAACTAGTGGTTCTGATTTTGCCGGAGTCGCAATCGGACTTACAATAACTCGAGTCAGATTGAAGTCTTCGTTACGCTCTAGAGAACACACCACTAGTGTGAATTAGAAAGTAGACATTAGTATGTGTGTCGATACAATTTGGAGATAAATCAGTTCCACGTGAAAAAGCTGCCCATCGAGCGTTAAGAAACAGAGGGCCTACAATAAAAATGTGTACATTAGTAGCAATCAAAAGATTAGTCACTCTCGCATACATTACGCAACTAAATCAAGACTTTGTTACGTTTTTTGGAGCTAATTTGTATGTTGATTTTTCCTCCTCCCTTTGCAGAACAAAAAATCCAAAGGCCCTTGCATAGACTACTTCTACTCGCTGAAGAACGTGTCGTTCTGTGCGTTCCACCCGAGGGATCATCGCTACATCGGCTTCATCACGAAGCATCCGACGGTGCAGCGGTTCGCGTGCCACGTGTTCCAGGGTACCGAGTCGACCCGCCCGGTTGCGGAGGCGGTCGGGTAAGTTGCACAATTTGTGAACGACAAAGAAAGATCTATGGATTGTTACTAACACCATGATTCGCCCGCGTATCTTCTCAGGCGAGCTTTTCAGAGATTCTACCAGAAGTTCATAGAGACGGCATATCCGATAGAGGACATCTACATAGACTAAGCGAGCCAGCGATTGCAACTAGAACTGGGCTTGGATCCAGAGCCAAGGAGCAAACCTTCTTTCACGCTTGCACTCCCGAGGGTTTTCAGTTTCAGTTAGACATGCCATTACAACCCGTCAAGCTTTTTTGTACAGTTTTAGTAGAAGTCGTATCAGCCCTTCGACATTGCTCATAGGGGGCCTTCAGTTTAGCTATTAAAGAAATCGCGAAAACCAATGCAAAACCAAAGAAAAGTATCTCAATGTTAGAAAGCAGCCGAGACGAGAGTCTCACAATCCCTGCTTCCCGCCAGTGGGGATGGTGTGCTTTGTTAGTTAGCATTATGTTGTTTATGTTTTACCCTGTGTGTGTAGTGTTGGGAGTGCGTATGTAGAGTGTGGGCATACTTTTCGATCGCGCTTTTTTGCCGTTCCATTGGCGCTACTTTCAAATTGGCTGTTTTAGTGACCGAGAAGCAGTGTCGACCAGAGTGTAGACGTTTATTCGCACGCTTTCCATAACTCCCCCCTCCATACTTCATATGTGGCTTTGTAGCACATTTGTAACGGTTTTTTCCGGAAAGGCATAGTTTGAGCAGACTTTTTCGCTTTTTCTACGGCAAATTATACGACGTATGTAGGTAAATGCACAACGGAGGACGAGTAGGACACGGTGGCTCTCTCGGTTTTTGGCGGAGCTGCAGCTCATGTTAACTTTCTATCAAAAAACAGCATTAGGAACATGAATACCAGGCAAGGTACTTGAAGCTGGTAGAACGGGCAAGATGGTTACAACTTTTCCTTAACTCTATACTGTTTCGAGTTTTTGAAACCTAACACACAAACAGTTTATCATCATCTTCTTCTGCTCTTTGCTCTTTCAGCATGTTTAGTTCTCTGTACATACTGGTAGTTAAAATGGAAGAAACTTGTCACCGCGAAAGATTGATAATCGAAAAGCAAGACGAGAAAAAAAAACAAACACACAAAACCTGAAACTAATGCAAGCGATATTAGTAACAATATACTTCATTCAATGCTGATCTAATACTACTACTCACATACACGCTCGTGAAAAGGATGGAATGCTGTTAAGAGAAGGAAAAGCAAACTCTATATTTATAGCACAGAAAGAGAGAGAGAGAGAAAGTTAAGAAATGAAAAGAAAATGAAATAATAAATACTAAAAAAAATGAAAAGGCTTAGGAATGATAGAATACAAAGTATATGAAACCGTGAAAAATCTAATGCTTCGTGTAAGATATAGTCGCTTTTCTTCCATGCAAGGCAAAACTAACGCAAAATCCTATTTGCAGTGCCGCAGGGTCGCAACACGTTTTAGAGCAGCGTTTAGAGGCAAATTTGCAAAATTCAAAACAAACCAAAAAACTCTCTTTCCCTATGTTGCGTTTCTGAAAAAAAAACTAATCTAAGGATCTCCCGGTGACTCTAAACTTCCAAAAGTCCAACCCACACACAAACTATACTCGAAGCAAACGTTACGAGCCGCCCCTTTCTAGGCAGTTGGTTGGTGTTGTGTGTGTTTTGATTTTGGAGGTTCTTTCTCTCCCAACTCTTTGCTTTACACTCTTTGCACAGAACGAACGAACAAAGCAGCTAGCTAGAGTAGGGCAAGAGTTGTGCAAAGTCGCAGGAAAGCTTTAGCAGTGATTCGCGCGTTTTGGGGCCGCAGGGAACGAAGGAACCATGCAAAATACAACATTTACTATAGTTAAATCGTACATCCGCTTCTCACAGGCATCACAGCTAACAATACTCTACAGCAAAAAGAAAACGTAATGAAAAACAAAACAAAGGAACTAAGAAGTAATAACACATTAAGAGGTAAAGAGAAAATGAACAAAACAAAACAAAAACACACAAAAAAGGAACAATTCAAAAAAAACATAACAAACTCTAATCGATAACAAAAGAAAAGAAAAACGTGTCGTTGTCGTTCTACTGTACTCATTTCCGGAGCGGCAATGCACACTTATTGAAACATTGTACACAACATAAACACAACACAACACACACACACAAAAGGTATATAAATTGCGAAGCATTTACACAACTTAAACAGTTCACACAGTGGCGCATTCATTACGCTAAAACCATGCCGGCTTAAGTTGAAGCGCCGGGAGAAAAAAAATGCAATAAAAACTTGTTAATCTTGTGACTCTCCTCCTAGCAAACACAATCTGGAACAATAACATTAGAACGACGGAAGCACGGGAAGCAGCTACTAAAACTAACACTTTGAAACAAAACACACCCTGATTAATGGATCTATACATATACATGCATACATACATACATACATATAGCAACGTAAGCCTGTATTTGCAAGCGCCTGTGGTTGAATAATACGGTCTGTTTCGTGCAAAGCGTACCAGTAGCAGCAAAAAGAAAAGGCACGTAACCAACAGGAACAACACAAAACAGAAAACAAAAACAAATGAACTTTCTAATTGCACAACCAAAGGAAGTGGAAATATTCGTAAAGTAGCGAGAGAAAGAGAGAAAGTGAACGAGAAAGAGAGAGACAGAGAGAGAAAGAAAGAAAGAGAGAGAGAGAGAGAGAGAGAGAGAGAGAGAAGAGAGAGAGAGTCAGTTGCTGGAAAGATATCAGGGAAGGAGAGAATGGCGATGGAGGAAAAGTGTCTTTGTATCCGTTAGCTGCATTTGTGTGTGTGTGTGTGTGTGTGTTGATCCTTTAGGTGGCAATTTTGCCCCTTAGGTGGATCGAACGCCAAGCAAGGATGAGCGTAAAAGTGCAATGTATGTTTTGTCTAAGGGCCTGGAAGATGATCGCGAATGCATAGAAAAGATGAAGAAGAACAGGAAAAATAAGAAGAAGAAAAAGAAGAATAAGAAGAAGAAAAGGAAGAGGAAAAAGAAGCAAAGAAAGAAGAAGAAGAAGTAGAAAAGGAAAGAAAAGGAAGAAGATGCGAAGCAAGCCTATAATGTTTAGTGCAACCATGTACAAGCAAATAAATAACTGTGAAAAAGTCAAACACATACTTATCTTCTTTCTTTCCCTATTTCGTTATATTCTGATGACACTGTTTTCGGAACTGTTTTTTTTCTGCTGCTGTTGTTATCTTCTCTATTTAATGATTGTTTTTTGCTCTTCCTTTGTTCAATTGGTATTGTGTTTCTCTTTTTATTATTTTCTTCTTGAGTGTTATTGTTCTTGCTGTAGTTGTTGTAAAACATTCTTTGTTTTTTTTGTTTCCTTCTTGTTTTGCTTTTGCTGTTTTGGTTTGCTTGCATACCTATGGAACCGCTGCCCTGATTTGGCCGGATCGTGGAAAAACGAAAAATGGAATAGATTAAGATAAAGAAGAAAGAAACTCGTTCTGCCAGCAGGCCGACAAATGGCCACACAATCCCACTCAAACAAAGGACACTGTCAAATGTTGGATGGGACATTCCTTCCTGCTTGGAGTGTCTCTCTCTCTTCCTGAGTGTTTTTGTGTTGCCGTTTGCCACACTGAATGACAATAAATTGGCCCTTGTGAATTGCTAACCTTCTCTAAAATCACTACAACTGAGCTGTTTTAACTAATATTGCCTCAGAATATCATGTTTCGATGTGTGTGTGTGTGTGTGTGGGTTCGTGTCTGTGTTTGTATCTTATAAGGCTAATTAATCGGTGTACAAATAGCTCACAACTAATCCTGTGCTTATACTTCCTGTTCCCTTGTTCTGCTCCTGGATTAAAGTGGTTACATCTAGCTTGATTTGTATTTCAAACTGCCAACTTTCCCTTGTGATTTCTGTGTGAGCATGAGTTTGAAATGAAAAAGGGCAATTACGCAAACAAACAAACAAAAGAAGGTACAATAAATATCATAATCATATTGAGTTGCTTCCTGTGCTGTCCTTTCTCTTCCGTTCGATCGGCAGGCACAGAATCGTTACATCAGTATGGTTTTGTTTTCCCTTTTTCTTCTATTTTAATTTGTTATAACTCCTACTACACAATTGCTGGAATTGACCAGGTTTTTTTTTCGCTGCATACATTCGTTCGTACACACACACACCAACAAACACAACGGAAACATAAAAAAAGCGGTGGAAATTTGTGTGACGTCCACGGCTTTTTCCATTTTGTTTCGCCTCTATTAGCCTTTTGCCCCTTATTTAGCTTCAATGCACACTCACACACATTCACATTCACACATACGCACACCTACATATAAAAAGTAACTTTGTTCCAATTCTACTAATTACACTTTAGCATCAGTATCAGTAACTTGTTTCTTTGTGTATTCGGCGATCGCCCGCGCCTATCCAACGACTATTAACCACCTATCACCATCCGGCCTAACAGCGTCTTAATAAACTTCTTATTAAACGTTTTACTACCCTCTCTATCTCTTCCACACACACACATATACACATTCGTTTCTTTCTCTCTTTTTTTTAAAAACAAAACAAAAAAACGGAAAACAATAAAAATATATCGCTTTCTTCCAGTTGTATAACAAGCTGTGCCCCGGCTGATGACCTGGTTTCCGTGCGTTGGATAAATTACATTCGTATGGGACTTATGGTACACGGTATTTTACACACAGCATACCCGTTGCTCTTCCCGGGATGAAGAGTGGGTTGAGTTTTACATATCTTTACACGCTAGCAAAAACAAAACCATACCATGCTCGATCACTCGTCCGCATTGGGTAAACGAATTAAAACTAGACACGAAATCTCTTCTCCTTACCGTTTGCACACAAAACACACACACACATCCGCACCTCGTAGAGCTTTTCCTATTCCAAATTATACCCTAGCCTACAACGAAAACAGTTTGCTAATCCTGTATATATGTGTGTGTGTGTCAGTGTGTATTCAAGCGTCGTCGTAGTACGTTGGACCACTCCAATTTTTGGAAAGAAAACGCTCCCCCGACGACGCACACGCCAATAGGTTTACCAACTCTATAGCACAACAATAATTTGGATTCACGTCACAGAGCTGGTCCGAAATGGTGTAAGGGTATGGTACATAAAAGGGAATTCAGTGTCTCCTAACCGAGAAATCCAAGCTTCTCGCACTCACTAACGCATAAGAGAATACTTTATATCATCACTTCCCAAAAAAAAACAAAAATCATGTAAATATACATGGTGTGTATAAATATGTACAGCATTCATCAACATCCGTGCCGTTGTTTGTTTGGTTTGACCTGTTTGAATTCGTTGACTTAAAATGTGTTGCTTTTTAGCAGCAGGGAAGGGGGCAAAGGAGAAAGATCCATCACCCAACATTGAGCCTGTATCGAATAGTTTGCCACCATTCTACACGATTACTGCACGTTCCTGAAGCCCATTCTCGTTAGAACTTTCTCCTTCTTCTCCTCTGTTCGCCTCTATTCGAAATTTTAACATCCAACGTTTATTGCATTTATGCACCAAACGTCCTTTTTCCCCATTGTGAAAATGGTCTCTCGACGGGTTCGCTCATGCACCTCGGTGGTTGTTTGCAAGCGAAAAGCAATGGTGTAATAGAAAGGTAAAATAAAAACTAAATCCACGGACGGAAGGAAGTGGAAGTAGTCGGGGTAGAGGGGAAAAAATAAAAACCGGAGCCGAACAAGGGTGTCCAATCATCGGACGAAAAGTACGTTCTGTGATGAGATTTACAGCGCCCACGGCGAAAGTGGATCGTTCGGATTGATGAACATTAACTCCCTGCATCCTTTTCCGATCGTGCAGTGCCAGCCACCGGTCCAGCGCTCCCCGTTGCAGCCGTCCGTGGCTGTTGCTGCTGCCCAACACTCGACGTGATGACGGAAGGCATCATTAAAGGTGGGGCGGCGGCCGCCGTCGTGCTGGTGATCGTACTGACCCTTCGGCTGAGGGAATTGCACAGCATTTCGTTCGGTTCATCGCCACCACCACCTCCTGCACTACCATTGCCCGCCTCTATTGCATCGCTCCCCGTCCCGTTGGACTGCATCTGCAGCTGGTACTCTTGCTGAATTGACTGTAACATTTCGCGCTGCTCCTGATGCTCTTCCTACAAAATGGAGATAAAGAGAGTTAATTGGTGCCTGTTTGCCTCTACATTCCGCCCTTCGTTACGTACCACTATTCGATCTAACCGATTTTGTGACTCATGCAAGCTGGAGTAGCCGCTCACTCGGTCCCGTATGATGGTCGTCGTCGTTTCCATCGTCAGCAAAGACTGATCGAGCGCTTCGAACGAGTTCGGCAGCAGCGATGTAAGATCTGCAAGTGAAAGTTGAAAGCTCAAATTATCCTTGCTGAGCATGCATGTATGTGAGCTAATTTGTCGCCACTTACCAGAGCCAGGGTTGATAAGATCGCTAAAGCAGTTGGCCAGATCGCTGTTGCCCAGCGCGTGCATCCGCGCCCGCTTGCCACTGTCGCCCGTACCAGCCTCACCGCCATCGCCATAGTTGTCCAGCGAGTTTAAGCTGTTGATGCTGCTGTTGCTGTACGTTCGCTTCAGCACGGTCGTTGTTCGATTACCACCACCACTACCACCGTGTATTCCGGCCGGAGGGGAAGCAATGCCACTGCCACAACCACCGTACGGACTTCGCGCACTGCGCTGGCTGTAGTGGGACGAGGCGGGTGAGAGCAGCGATACCGGCACGGGCGTCGTACCGCCCGACGGTGAGAACGGTTGCGTGAAGTAGTGCTGCGAGTTGGGCAGCGGTGGCACGCGCTGCTCCACGTTCGCACCGACCGCTGCCGCCTCCTCCGACAGCTGCGGATCGAGCTTCTGCAGCACCGTGGGCCTTTGCACGCCGCCCGGTGACAGCGACGATCGAGGTGGTGGTGGTGGCGGTGGTGGCGAACCAATGCCATCGGCAAACGCCGATCGGGACGGGCTGGGCATGCCGGTGCTGACGCTACTACTAGCCGTGCTGCTGCTCCCGTTGCTGTTCTGCTGATCGCCCCCCAGCGGTGACCAGTCGCCGCCCGACACGGACGAGCAGCGGCCTTCGCGCATCGTTTTCGCCGCAATCGACACCACGTTGATGCTTTTCACGATCGCCGACTTGACCGAGTTCTTCTCCGGTGCCACTATCGCGAGGGGGGCACCCTCCCCGTACCCCGACTTGATGCTGCTGGCCGGCGAGGCCGGCATCGTGTTGAGCAGCTTGTCCTCGCTGTCCGGCTGCAGGTTGGTGATCAGATTCATGACCGCCTCCTCGATCTGCTTCGGGTTCTCGACCACCGGCTCGCCGCTCTCGTCCGGCAGCTCCACCTTGTCGACGATCACGGAGAACTTGCGCTTCATCTCGCGCACCAGCCGCTGGCCCTCCTCCTCCGACACGAGCGTGTTGATGCAGACGAACGACTGCACCACTTTGGTATCGCTATCCACCTCCAGGTAGCCGCGCGTCTTCAGATAGATAAAGTCCCCGGTGCGCGACATCAGCCGGTAGCAGGATTCGCCGTTTTGATTATAGTCATACACTGGAGGGAGGTGGAAAAGAATGCAAAAAAAAACAATTAGTATGGAAAGAGAAGAGAAGAAAAACATTCAACACCCAGTCAACTCACTTTGTCGTAACGCTACTATCACCCATCGGACGTCATCCCGATGCATAAAGGTGAACGGGGACAGGCCGGACACTTCGTCGGTCAGGTAGCCGGCCACTATCGAGATGCGTTGATCGCACTGCACTATCCGGCCGTCGATCAGGTGACGTGTTTTGTACTCATATTTGCAAGCCTCAATCAATCGATCACAGATAGATGGCACCTTCATCACACGCGCTAAAGCAATCAGAACCTGCAAGCGAAGAGGGGGAACAGGCAGAGTGAAGTGGTGTAGACTGTTAGTAAGGAATAGTCTTTACAGTGTACGTGGCTACGATATGATGTGGATTTTTGGTCATTTTTTAAGGATATTAGTTATGGTAATAGTGATGAGTAGAGTTGGCAAAAATCCCGAGTCGACTCCAATCCGACTCCGAAAATGACGGAACCGACTCCGGAAGGTAGATTCCAACCAGCACTATCTGGAGTCGTCCAGAGTCAAGGTAAGAATCTTCCGGAGTCGGAGTCGAAAGCGTCCAGAGTCGGATTCATCTGGAGTCTGAGTTGAAGTCATTCAGAGTCGGAGTCATACGGAGTTGGAAACACCCGGAATCGGAGTCTTCCGAAAACAGATTCGGATTCGTTCTGGGTCGGAGTGGTCCGGAGTTGCAGTCATGCGAAGTCGGAGTCGTCCGAAGTCGGAGTCATCCGGAGTTGGTGGTAGTCGCAGTTGTACGGAGACGGAGTCATCCGGAGTTGGCCGGAGTCGGAGTCATCCGGAGTTGGTCAGTGTCGGGGCCAGAGACGTGCTGTCGCAAAACATTGTTGTTGTCGCTAAGCTATAAAATGCACGCGCGAAGCTTCTCTTCTTCGCTTGGGCAAAGCAATAAACGAAAAAAACTCAAAATATTAAATGCCGGCCCAACACTGATCGTCTCCAGGCAACTCCGGACGACTTCAATTCTAGTATGATTCTGATTCCGGCTTACTTCGGTCGCTTCAGATTCCAAACGACTCCTACTTAGGACAACTCCGACTATGGATGACTCCAATTCCGGATGATTCCGTCTTCGGACAACTCCACCACCGGCTGCGGACGACATCGACTCCAGGTAGAACTAGTAGTTCTGCTTTTCCAAGAGTCGGAACCGAACACGGAGTCGATCGGAATCATGTGTGCGCTCCAGAGAGCACATCATTATATGGAACGGTTCTCACAAGGGGGACCAGTTGGAATTGGTTGATGACTGTGGATGTCCAGAAAACCAACAAATCCTCGAAAAAATATTCATGAAGAAGACCCGAATGTATATAACTCAAGATTGAAGTTATTTGAAGTATCAGAAGAGAAGACATCAAGTGCCATTTCTTGCCCAAATGTCAAAAACCATGGGTTCCAATCTAGAATGTATCGTCCCCCCGTAGCAAGGACTGACTATCCGGCAACTGAATAAGTCTCGTAAGCATATAATAGGCCGGGCATGTACTCGTAGGACATTACGCCATATAGAAGAAGAAGAATGTCATAAACCAATGGCGATTAACAACGACTAGTAAGACAAAAACAGATCCACTACGATCATTCAAGTTGTCCGGAGATCGTGTCTCATCATACAACCGTTCATGATGCGCAAAGAGTAAGTCCTATTAGCGCTTTAACCAGCCAGGGCGTGGTCTATTAAGCAGCCGATGCAGCTCTGAGCGTCTATAAACATCTCCAAATACTACCCACCTTTCACAACCGAGAAGGACATGTATAGTGACATCCCTCGCACACAAAAGTAAACAAATAAACATCTATTTTTAAACCCGGACAAACAAAACATTCATTCAGTTCTTTTTTTTCCCCCTAGCGAACCTCATTTGCATAGGGAAATGTCAAACACTTACGATATCGTTCCCGTTGATGCTGTGCAGCGGTATGGCGTCGTCGCGGCCCCGCACCCGCCGTATCATTTGCATACTGCCGGCCGTACCGCCAGCCCCTGCAGCTCCCGCTTTGGTGGTGGAGGAGCTGCTGCTGCTGCTGCTGCCACGCGGTGCCGAATCCGCCCGCCGAAAGCACCCATCGATCGTGACCAGCTCGTAGGTCGTCGCTTCCGATCGCGGTCCAGCCCGGGCCATCCTGCGCAAGCAAACAGCAAACCGGTGAAACAACTGTTGTCGCTGAGATTAAAAACGAAATCTCTTACCTGATGGTAAACCTCCGATGATCCTGCCGCAGCTTTCGGTCGATTTCCTCCTCCTCGTCGTACGATCGCTGGAACTCGCCGCCCCCATCGGTACCGTGCGTGCCGGATCCACCCTCCCCGGAGCCCAGCAGGGCCGGTGGGGCACCGCAGCTGGTGCTCGGACCGCCGTTGTCGAACATGTTGACCAGGTTCGACGGGATGAGCTGCTGCTTGAGCAGCGCATGATCGTCCGGGTGGGTAAGGTTGAAGAGATTTTGCCCGTAAAGATCAGTCTGCGAGATCGGAAGAGTGAAGCAACAACAAAAACATACGGGATTAATTGGACTGTTTTGGTATTTTTCTTCGCCTTCCTGTTCTTTGCGGCAATACATGTTTCCGGTACAATCATTTAGCGACACTGATAACGGGGACAAGCGCACCAAAGAACCTTTGCTTTGGAGGCAAAATTGCTTCCAAGTGCGTAATAAAACCATAAAATAAAATGAAATTTAATATGTTGTAATAAAATGTGGCTGTAACAGGAGGATTAATTTTGCCAAACAGTCGAGACAAAGAGAGAGAGAGAGAGACCAATTCATTAACGGAATCGAATAAAAAATGATACTCATTATCGAGCGCTGTAGCGTCTTCTTGAGCTGTGAACACACTTACAGTCAAACATGAAAGGTGCCCTTTTTTTTGGGTATTTGTGTGTTCGCCCCGGGCCGTATCGCTCGCAAAAAGACATTATTATTTTGTTCCTTTTTGCTTATCGTTATGCCGTACCGAGAGCCCGAGCACCGAGCATCTAATCAAAAACAAGACAAACCACACGGTCAGGGGCAGCGAGCGAGCGAACCGACTGGACTCTTGCACTTTTGGGGATGGGAGCGAGGGCCGTGATTGCCACTAATCCATCATCTTGCGCCCGTTGATAAGTATTTGCAATCGGCGTTGTTGTTTGCGGGCCGCGCGCTTTTGGTGGTACCACCGCGACCCACCGAGATGGAACTGAATCACCGTTCCACATGAGCTGGGATGTTTCCGGCCATGGTCTTTGTGCGAGCCGGTTACGAAAGCGATGCACGTCCCCTCGTCGTTTGGCAAAGGACTATTGGCCCAAACCCCGGACAAGTGTAGTTATATATTAGCGGCACAATTTCTTAACACACAAATAGCTCGCCACCGAGTGTGACATTTCGCTGCTCGATGCAGGGAAAATGGAAAATAAAATCATTGTATCTCTCCCGCTAACCATCATATTATGCAAACGTTTCAGCATGTGTTTGGGAATGCTGTTTTTGTCGAAAAAAAAAAACGCATAAAACATAACCCATCCATCGCTAGCCCGCCGTAACGGACAGCTTTAATTCCATTCCAAACATGTTACAATTCAGGTTTTGACCAGTTTTGCTTGTTGTTTTTTTTTTTTTGGTTCACCCTAATCGAATCAACAGCGCAGCGTTGTTTTAGCGTGTTTGAATTCATTTTTATGTTACGTTTCAGTTGCAAAAACCGGTATCACAACGCACACCAAAGCTTTGCGGAAAACATGAGGAGAAATTTACAACAATCTTTCTACTGGCCGCCAAAGCTAAACGTCCGCAAGAGATCGGTGGAAAGGAATCAACAAGCTGCCTTCTCCGCTGCCTTCGCTTTCAGTTCGCGAATTGTATGCGCCCCCGGTGACCTTGGGCGGGTGTGGTCAGCTGGCTGTAGCACACACCAGGCGGAGAAAACGTGAACACACACCGACACACACCAGCTCGGTAAACAAACAAGCGAAGACATCCTTCTGTTAGGCACGTAGTCACGAATGTTTACGTTTGCTCCATCGTTGCCCCACAGCACCCAGGCACCTGGGAAGGCGCTTGATAGAGAGGCGCGGGTTGCAGTCTCCCGATAAAGATGCAATCGTCCGTGTGCATCCACTGTGCGTGTGTGTGTGTGCGTCTGTGCGTGGAAATATGTGCGTCTGCTGCGGTGGAAATGGTTCCGCCACAAGCGCACGGCGGCATTCCTTCCCCTTGGGGGGTTCCTTCGTCCTTAAGCGCGTGCACTGGAGGCCTTCCTTCAGATCGACTACTGTTTGGTGCACACGATCGAACACTGTTTGTGAACGTTGTTTGGATTTGCTGTTTTTTTTTTTTTTTTGTTTTGCGTCGGCTGGTTCGCGGCTCTATTTATTAAGTCCTTGACATTTGCAATGCCACCACCACCACCGTCAGCATGGGACAAGTGAAGAGTGGTTTAAAAGTAGCCGCCTTAATGTGTTACACTACTAGTAGCTACAAGTTTGTCTAATACCATCAAGCATCAATCATTCCGAAAGCAAACACATCTGTTTCTAGACATTTCGACTGTGGCTTGCCGCGCTTGTTTGTCTCATTTGTTTTCGACCGATTAACAACATCGGAGTCGTAAACAAAATTGATCCTTAATGGCCTTTTACCTGGTTCTAGGACAGCATATGTGGTACAATTTTGACAACCACTGTAATTATCGAATAATTAATCAACGCAGCATCCATACTGAAAGTAAAATGTACCATTTGAGAACATTTTTGGCATAAAGTATGCAACATTGGTTAAATTCCGGAACAAAACAAGTTTTCAATCGCGCGGTCTCTTGAGGCGATCTAATTTGACTACCGCGGATCTCACGCTCTACAACTTGAACTGTTCATTATTTTAGGAAGTTATATTACATGAATGAGTTGTCGTGATAATTAAGCAAAAACTGGGGGAAGCATGAAAGCAATAAAAAATCTTATTTAAACTTAACTTTGATTTTGGAACTTAACACAAACTTATTTGGTTTTAACTTTTACTTTTATTTAGCAATTTATTTTATTTTAATTGTTTGTTTCATTTTATTTCATTATATTTTTATATGTTAATTGGTGATGAATAGATGTCATTAAAAACCTTGAGTAAGACATCAAATACCTTGAGTAAGACATCAAATAAGGCCTGATAAGGCACCTCACGAAACCCAATATCTTGCCACGATTTGGAGTACTTTAATCAACAAAAAGAGGAGACATTGATATGACATCGTTCAATAATATAAAGCAGATTCTTTGGGATTTGAAATATTAAAAAGTTATATTTTGAATAATTTCCTAAAGGGAAGTTCTTGACTGTTGTTCTGTAAGCTGAAGCAATGTGTCAGCTGTTAGTGACCGATAATGCTTTAGATTCTGCATTCTACGAGGTGTGGCACTTACAATTCCTGAATTCATGGCTGAATAAGCAATCCTTGCAATTGGCCAGGAATTGGTTCATGCACACGCCAAGACGTGGAAAGCCATAGGAAAGCAATGGTAAAATACTGCAAATCTCAATTCAATTCATAACGTTGTCTACAGGTGTCCATTTCCATTCGACCCGCTGTCCGTCTTTACCTACCTTCCCCATGCACACAACAGCTCACCAGCCAACGGCGGTTCATTGCATGTTACCCCAACGCCCGAAAGTAACGCTCGCAACGCAATCAAAAGCTCCCCAAAAAAGGGGAACCCCCCACAGCTGCCTGGGAGCCACATTAAACTGGCACAGACTTATCGCGCACTATTGGGGCAAGACACTGCCGTTAAAACTAATTTTGATTGCATTTCAACCCTCTTCCATTCTCATGCCACAGCGAGCGACACATATGAAAAATCAAAAACACATTAAATTATAGTTTTTTTTTGTTAGCTGGGGGAGAGCACCCCAAAATCCAACTCACACGCCACAAGAGTTGACAGTTTGCAACTGCCAGGCAGTGTGGTGTTGTGTGCAGCCTTGCAATGCTCCACACAATCAGCGTGATGTGTTCCGCCGCAAAAAGGGAAAGGTAGCCCCGGTCGTCGTAAACATTAGTAGTTTCGATGCACCGGAGGCGGTCGTAGAAAACACAAAAACAAAAACGAGACAGAGAGAGAGAGAGAGAGAGAGAGAGAGAGAGAGAGAGAGAGAGAGAGCGAAAAAACACGTCAAAAATTGGATAGAGTAGTGGACAGTCCCGCTCCTCACGGAGCAATCTCAGCCACATGGGCTACCACCAACACCTTAATTCGGTGACGCTAGTTAAAGGGTGGGAGGCACGATAATCGGCACCACTCTGCATGTGTGTAGGGTGATACGCCAAACGCCAAACGCCACGCGAAGGAAATTGGTGGTAGTAGAGCGGTATTGCAAAACCACCCAAAGATAGTTATCATTTTGTGCCATTTTTTTTTTTGCTGTTGCTTCTCCTAGTGCGTCTATTCACTTTATGACAAGCGTTTAAAGCGTTGTTGTTTGGTCTTGTTTTTTTTGACTTGAAAGAAACATGCCAAATCTCGCTGCAAGCTACCAATGTTAGTCACGCAATTTAAGTGGCGTTTCATCAAGCGAGCGCGGACGGGCTGTTCTCTTTCTCTCTCTTGATCCCGTCCGATCGTTTCCGATGCAACTCAAGGTTGTACCCAGCTGGTGTTTGTGTGTGTGTGTGTGTGCTTTTTATGTGGTTTGTTTTGGAAGCTTTTTTTGTTTATTTGATAGAAAGATGGATAGTTAAGCGAAGCTGTGTCGGCTTTCACCCCCGTGAGGGACATGCTAAGAGGGGGGGACACAGTGTTGTCAGCGGGAGCTTGCATAGATATATCACGCATCCAATTATAAATGGATATATTTAAACGTGACATGCATGTTATTCAATACAACACAACCGAAAGATTGGGCAAAGATGGAAGCGAGAAAACCCTGCTAGATAAAGTGATTAGATAGCGACGAAACAATCTCGAAATAGATACGGATTTGATGAAATCAATCTGTAAATCTAGTGCCTTAATGTGGATAATCATTCCACATTAAGTTAGCAGCAACATTATGAAAATATCACGGACGAAAAAATGTATAAATGATTAGGTCAGTAGCTAATTTGTTTCAATTTGTTAGATTGCCGCTATAAACCGAACCCGACACGGTTGTGTTAGCACGGAATGATCGGCTACGGCATACCATCATCATGTGTTGCTACCATCTGTTCAAACAGCGCACAAATTCGTGTAAGTTACGAGTGACAAAACAGTGTGGCCCAAAAAAAAAACGACTTCCACTAATCATTCTCACTCACCTGACAGTGGCCCAGAAACTGTTCCACGGACGGCGACACGAGCACGATCTGGCCGCGGCACGTCACCGTGAGCAGAAATCCGTTCAGCATGCGAAACAGCGAGTCCTGTGCCTCCGGTTTGACCGTTTCCTCCGGTTTAGATTTGCCAAACACTGCAAGAGGAAACGGTTGGGAAGAGAATGTGTGTTAATGAACGTCTTGTAACACTTAAAACACATTGCTGCAGACTTCCCGTCTGCTCTGCCTGTCTGCCCTGCCTGCCCTTCTTACCATAGTCCACCCGCAAACCGTGGGCCGAGAAGCGCAGCACTGCAGTTTTGTCCACCCGGCGGGGCGATTCGGCCACGTGCGGCACCATCGCCGAAAGTTCCTGTATCGATCCGTTAAGCTTGTCTCGCCGGTTCTTTTCCGCCCGGTTTCGCGCCTCGCGCCCATTTCTGGAAAGAAGAGAGAAAGAGAGAGAGAGAGAGAGTGTGTGTGAGCGAGAATTAGAAGGTGGTAGCATATTAATATGTAAGCGTTGCAGTAACACGTTGTTTCTCTTTATTTTACAACTACCACACTCAACGAAAAACTTGTTTCGGCTGTTTTACCGGATGAAGGTGGGTGTTCGGGAGGGGGGAGCGGTAGAGAACTGACCCATTAGAAGGACATTAGGCTAGTAAATAGGCGGTATGATTAATGGCGGGTCGATTTGAACACAAGCGCGTGGAAATCGACAGGTGGAGCGCGCCAAGTTCTGCCTGCTCGCCCAGCCAGCCAATCTTCACGCTTAGTAAAGAGGCACTCACGAGAGCAGCAGTAGTGGTAGTTCATACTAGCTAGTTCTCACATACACCGAACTTGTACAGCAAACGATCGCCACTTCGATTTTGCTGACGTCTCAACACAGCGCAGCACTATGACTATGAATCTGTTGCCGATCGGTGCCTGCAACCGCTTGCTAACAGGTTGCTAACAAGCCTGACCATCGATTTACATAAAAAAAAAGGCTGGGAAAGGCAAACGGAACGAGTGGTTTCGAGGAGATCGACTAGGAAAAGGGCAGAAACTGTCAATTCATGCAATGACTTTATGGATTTTAGCAGTTTTTGGGGCTGTGGGATCCGTGGCTTTTGCCGATGATGAAGGCAGACGTCTCAATAGACGCAACAGGGTTTCGATTATCTGCTCGAACAGCAAAATACAACAAGGTTGGCACTTAAACTTACGCAGACACGCGCAAAACACGATCAAACCTAGTCGCGCAGCAATCAATATGCTGTTTCTGCAATGCTACTTCTCCGGCAATGTAAACAGCATGAGCAATTGGAAGAGAAGCGTCCGAGCCAGAACGCGTTTTAATTTGTATTTACATAGTTCCGCACAAAAGTCCTTAGGTTTCTTTCAATTAGGTGCGTGTGGCATCTCTCGGCGGGGGGCGGGGGGGGGGGGGCTGCCGATGTACACTTGTGATTGATTCGGTAAGGTGCAAAGAGCTGATGGAAAGAGATGAAGAGATCGCGCATCGAACGATCCAGCATTGGAAGCAGTAAAAGAACCTTCAATATCTTTGGCCCTGAAGGACTGATAGGCGGCGGCAAATAGGCAGCTGCTGCTGCGTATCTCTGTTGCCCAGCATTTATTTACCTTTCTGAGAGATGCTCTACGCAACCATACGTTCACACATACCCACACACACACACGCACTCGTTCATACACTCACAGCAGAGACATTCATTTTACGTGTGCTTTTAATACTCGATGCGAAATTAATATACTTATGCCGACTCTGTTTCCGATGATAAATTGGGTCTCCGAAATCTAACCGTGTAGGGTCTCCCTTTTCCTCTTCCTATCTTCCCCATCTCTTAATAAGTGTCTCCTGGTGAGTTGTTGGTGGGTTGGTGGGTGGCATTGGAGAAGGCACGAGGTAATTATTGACGAACAATCGTCAGCTTGTGCTTGTAGGGTCTGCACAGTATTAGAGAGCGAGCGAGAGTTTAGGAGGGCGAGAGAGAAAGAGAGAGTGCGAGCAGACACGCTCGGTAGGCATCGGTGGTATGAATGTGGAGTCGTGCCTTGGAAATTGCGCAATGTCATCAGTGTTTCGAGTTAGTTTGCGATACCAGTGTTGTAGAAAAGTAGAAATCAATATTCTATTCCACCTCCACAATTGCTCCTCTATATTCGCTCCTGCTGCCTGCTGCTACAACCGTTTGGTGCGGTGCGCAGAGAACGCAACCAACAGGCGACCACCGAAGTAAGTTCAGCGGAACGTATTAGCAGAGTGTTTCTTTAAAATAGATGTGTGTGTGTGTGTGTGTGTGTGTGTGTGTGTGTGTGTGTGTGTGTGTGTGTGTGTGTGTGTGTGTGTGTGTGTCTGTGTTCCATTTTTCCACCAATTCAGAATACTGGAAATTCCTATCAATTACTGATAATTTCAGCTCATTCCAGTTGGGTGCGAGTTGTTCCTTTTTTGGGAAATGCAGAGAGCCGCTGCGAACAACGTTTTGGCGCTTTTTCCAGTTGGTCGAGCTGGGGCTAGGTTTCCGCTACAAATGCGAAGCATTACACGGTGGCAAATTGTTGACTCACTTCATAGAAAAACGTTCCAAATTCCAGGTTCGGAATCATTAAGCAGTAATTAATTTTTATTGATTATCTTATTTCTTTCGAAAAGTCTCGTGCTTTCTATCGAGAAATTGCTTAATATCAATATCAATTGAGATAGTAGGCAATAAGGCAAGAAGTTGGAGCATTTTGATGGAAATAAAGATGCGAATAGTCTTTTAAAACTACCTAAATATACCTAGTTACACAATCAGAGTAGCAGGCGATCGTCGGTTAACGATCAGTTACTGCTATTAGAAAGCCATGATGAAATGTCCATCTCCAAATTGAATGTTATCACCATTACACCTATGTATTTAAATTTAACAATTAAACTAATTGAATTTGCTCACATACGTCTAAAACCAATTTAAAATACTGATAAAAATGTTGCGCAATATAGGACATTGAAACAAAGCTCGTTGATGAGTATTTTCACACATCAAAAAGTGCGTATCACTTCCACAACACTCTAAAATTCATTTCTCAGTACTAATTTCTGAAACTGAGCCGTCCTACTTGAGTGGCGGCTTACCAACCCCACACACTTCCCACGTGAACACAAAACAACCAGTTACGCAAGAGAAATAGAGAAATGATTAATCAAATGATGAGAAGGTTTCCTGCCAATCATCTCCCTCCACAAACAGCACCGCATTGGAATCGTTTTAATTCTGCACTAATGAACTCAACCCGGGCTCACAGTATCATCCTCCGTGTAGGTGCGCGGTTTGACAAATGTGGCAAGGAAAAAGGCTTTACAGATCATACGTTGTGCAGAAAAGCTTATAATTCACAAGCGGATTTTTAATGCGTGGCGAATTGGTTTCGTTGAATCGGTAATCCGCGGTTCCACTTGCTTAAAATGGCGTGCCATAATGATGCAACTAATTGGTTTTATTTTCAACCAAAATAATCATCATGTTCAGACAACTCTCTATTACTGATGCTCCATCCAGCTAAAAGCCTTTTCCTCACGATGAGTGACTGTGAAGTTTCTCAGACATCTATCGAATGGAGTCAAATCGTACAGAAGCAGAATCAAAACAACACCAAAACACGTGAGTTTCGTCTAGACACAAAAGAGCGGAGTAAATATCTGCTGAAGTTTGAAATTTCAAACCATACCGCTAACTCCGGCAGCACCGCGGATGGCATGAAATGAGACCGACTGGGCGTTGAAAATACTCGTGGAAGAGGGAGAAATCTCCCATCCCCCCAAACTACCCAGGTTCTCACGAGTTACCCTACTAGCCGGTGCAAAACAAAACGAAACTATCGGCGAATTGCACTCATTCCCTAGTTCCTCTGGGGTACAGGGGGCAAATGGGAACGACGGCGGAACGATGCGGTTTGTGGAGTGTTTGTTTGCGATTACTTCCCCCTCGCATGCACACCGGCACCGAGTGATGGGGATGCAATTGGTGCATGGCCGGCCAGTGCCGGCCCACTCCACACTAATGCGCGGAGGAACGATCTTTGTTTGGATAGACGGCAACATTGTTGCACTGGCGACGGCCTATAAGTTTCTGTGCCCGCCTGCCTCTGTCCTCTCGCTTCTCGAATCTCGTCCCGCCAATTACGACCGAGTGGAGGCTACCGTCATAGTGGCACGCGGCACGGCACGAGCGAAATACGACAACGTATGGACTACCGACACAGCCATTACTTCTTCCCTAATACTGTTCTTGGGGATGCGGCGGCACACACATTAAGCGCCTCATTTTGTCATGTCCAATGAAATCATATTCTGAGCCACGGGACACACCCGCCGGCGTCCGGTTACGCGGTGCATGCAATCGGAGCACAAACATTCGACACCGGCCGCCGTCGCGGCGTGATCTCGTTCGTAAAACTATTGCGAAAAGGAGGACAAGGTCAACCCCTTTTTGCCAAGCGCCCACCGCGGCCCTGTCTGGACGGTGTGACACATTCGGTCCAGAATTAGGTCGAAGAAACAAGAATCGCTCTCGAGCAGGCCACACATTTGAGCTACTTGATGGACAGCTAGGGAAAGACGGAGAAGTAATGAGTGTGAGAAAAGAAAAGAAAAACAAAGCCCGCCCGCCCACGCGTCCTTCGATGAATACGATTCGCTTATTTTTAGCCTCTCCCGTTTGCCGCCCATTTCCCCACGATGCACGGAAAACAGAGATCCTGAAATAAGAACTAAATCTGCATCTGCATCTTCAACGCTATATTTATACGCTGTGCTGGCTGTGGTGTGTGTGTGTGTCTGTTTGTTTGCTCCCGCCATTCTCGCGCAACACACAAGCATTTCATCACGAACTAACAGCGCTAAACATTCGCGAAAGGCGGTCAGTGCCGAACGGAGAAGAATAAGCAACAACTATTACTGGTACGCTGCGAGGGAAGGTCTGTTTTGGGAGCTTGAACGCGCAGGATTTTCTTTGGTTGCTTTGGAAATGTCCGACTTTCCCGAAACCAAACGCAGCAGTACTGGCGCTGTGTTTATGCTGGCACCATGCAGCGAGGATGGAAATATTTTGCACCGGAATGGATTTTCAAGGCAAATGAATTGAGTTACAATGTAGCGGTTGAAGGAATATGTGGTATTAAAGATATATAAACGTTGTAGAATAAACAAAAAAGTTATATTGACGGAAGAACCTTTTAAACACTATTTACATCCACGAATTTCACGAAAACCAAACTGTTAAATACAAACCAAGTTATAACGCAGGCACTTTGAAGCACGATTGATAGTGTCGCGTCTAGCGCTCAAGGCTTATAAATGAAAGGATGGTGTTCAAATCCAGGTCTGGCGGCGGCGGGTGGACATAAACAGAATTGTGTTTTTAAAACATTTTTCAAGAATAACAACAACTGTGTATCGTTTTAAACTTGCAATAAAAATTAGATAATATGGAAATACATGCAAAATCAAAAGAAAAAGAGAGAAGAAACGAGAGAAACCTTGTTTCAACAATTAATTATATATGAACATCATCCATGGACAAACTAAGTTTACTCCATTCAAAGATTCATACAAAGTATCCAACAATACACACCCCGCTCCCCTCAGTCCCACCATCTCCACACACACGATTAAGCTTTTCCCCACTCCACACCCCTTCTTTTAACCTAATAAAAACAGCACATTTATCATTATAATTAGCGTTCCTATGGCAACGCATCGCAACCGAAAAGTTGTGGTACTGGCACGCTTCAGTAACCGGTGAAAATTCAATGCTCGCCCAGTGCTGCCGCCACCATCACCACCACCTCATCCGGGGCTCTCTTTTACATCATTAGCAGCTCTCCTGGTTGTAAGGGAGAGGCGCGTCTGGTTGGTGTGCGCGAATAAATTCGATGATTAATTAAATGTCTCATTCAAAACTTCCCACACCGCACACGTTTTTGCCAAGGCGTTGTCGCCACCGCCGCCACCTCGCTTTTCACTCCCGATCCCGTGTGACGGTGGTGGGTTGATACGCTAAAAGGTGCGTTTTGATCCTCGTCGTACCCCTTGGAAAGGGTCCATATTTTCCAGCAACCAGCTCGGAAGATGAATACTCTTCTTCTGTCCCAATCTCCTCTCTTTGGAGGGCAGAGAAGGGTTTTCGGGTGAGCATTTTTGCCCAGCTTGGTTGCGAGCATCTTATCCCCCTCCTAACCTGACCACTTCCTTTCGCAACCACTCGCACGAGAGCCTACAGTGCCGGCATTGCCGGGTTCAGCAAGCAGCGCCGAAACATTTCCAAGAAACTCTTTCATTGCCCGAGAAAAGGACACGCCGACAGCGGACTCTTGAAACCGGCATCCTTCTTGTCATCGACATTGTCCCTGTGTGTGTGTGTGTGTGCCTCCCAAAATCCTTTTAGCATCATATGCGACGAACCTGACCTCACCCTGTCGTTTTCCAGCATCCCAGCTTTGCTCGTTCTCGTTCTTTCGCCAGCTGTTTCTAGCTCCGAAAGGATGACAAGATTTTTCCAGCTAATTCATCCTTAAGACGCACACACACACACCGTTGAAGAAGTGGTACAGCAGCAACAACAAAAATAAAAACGCTTATCTTGAAGCTTCAGATGACAAGTCCACTTTACCGTGAACATTCGAATAGCGCACGGCGGCTCCAACCAGAGCAGAGAGAAGAGAAGCTCCCTGCAAAAAGGTGCGCAAAATTAGTCAGCGAATGCGAATGTAACATTCGAATTGCTTCTAGAACACAACGAAACGGACCCACATATACACTCGAACAGTTTTTACTCTTGCAAGCTGCTGCCCCCCCCCCTAATCCACCCAAAACGATACGCCGCTGATGCTTCACACACATTCTCTCCACAGCATTTCCTTTAGCATTTCCTTTGAATTCGGAATTATTTAGACTATTTTCTCCTCGCCTCAAGAACTCATCAAAGTCTTGCGTCAGAACCGAACAATTTCCCTTCGCCTAAAAAAAAGGAAAGAAACAAAAAATAGACAAGCAAGAAAATCAAACGAAAGCTGTCAAGAGCTACTACGACGGGCCTCGGTGTTTTCCGGCCTCTTTATGCGAACACACCACCACCATGCGTACCAGGAGGGGCAGGCCGCATCGCGTCCCATGCAAGCAAGGCCTAGGTTAGGGTTTTGGCGGACCAAAATGGATGGTTACACGGCAGGCGCAACGGAAAAGCGGCAGCCCTTCAACAACAACAAACCAAACCAAAAAAACAAGCTCCAAGCGAAAGAGAAAGATTAGATTTCACTTTCTCTTCGCAGTGGCGAAAGAACCTGTGGAAGGAAAGCTTTTCCGATCCTGCCGCCGTCGCCGCTGTCGTCTTACAATAAGAAGCAAAAAGGGCATACGGTGGTTGTTCCTTTCTCCCGCTCGCTTTCTCT